>JAFMSR010000018.1:11155107-11320152 GCA_022818135.1 Saxidomus purpurata
AGTTATTTTAAAATCCTTCAATGCATGACAAAGTTACAGTCCGGACACAAATGTGTGCATATATGCATATATAGAGGAATCCATTACCTTCAAACTCTAAGTTTGACCTTGACCTTTGAGCTAGGGACGTGGGTCTTGTACGCGACACGTTGTCTTGATGTGCTAGACATTTGTGCCAAATTATTTTAAAATCCTTCAAAGCATGACAAAGTTACAGTCCGGACACGAATGTGTGCATATATGCATATATGGAGGAATCCATTACCTTCAAACTCTAAGTATGGCCATGGCCTTTGAGCTAGGGACGTGGGTCTTGTACGTGACACGTCATCTTGATGTGCTAGACATTTGTGCCAAGTTATTTTAAAATCCTTCAATGCATGACAAAGTTACAGTCCGGACACGAATGTGTGCATATATAGAGGATTCCATAACCTTCATACTCCAAGTGTGACCTTGACCTTTGAAGTAGGGTCGTGGGTCTTGCACGCGACACGTCGTCTTGATGTGCTAGACATGTGTGCCAAGTTATTTTAAAATCCTTCAATGCATGACAGAGTTACTGTCCGGACACGAATTGTAAGTGGGGACCCACAGACGGACAGACGGACGGTGCGATTTTAATATGCCACCCTTCGGGGGCATAAAAACAAAAATTCTACAGCTGAGAATTTTTTTTTTTAATATTGGAGAATATCATAAAATGAATATGTGGTGTAGTAGGAACAACATGTAACTGGTGACAGGTATATAGCTCGGAGAGAAGTTGATTTGTGCTATTGTGAATAAAATTTGGTTATTTACAACATTACATATTTAGTAAAATGGTACCTGAAGCAACCAATTTGTTCGCAGAGCACGTTACCCATTTATAACATAACTTAGACACCATGCGCAAATGTCTGTTTATATCATTATATTGTCTGAAGTCAAATTTAAATTTAATTGCAATAAAATCTACATGGTCTGTAACAAGAAGCCCAAATGGGTCAGTATCGCTCTACTGGACTTAATGGACTGTTCTAAGTAAGTTTTTGTGCAAATCTTTTGGAAACATTCTAAAAGTGTGATCTACTTACTGGGTCATCATGTTCTGTTCTAAATTTTGCTTTTATATTTGTTTTTTCTTCAGTCAATGGATGACTTTTGACATCTTCAAAGTCCTCCTCCTCCGAGATTTCTTCTGCTGTAGTACAGAATTGTCTGTATGGCATCATGTTCTGGTGCTGCCATGCCTGAACTGTAACACCACTTCCTGGTACAGCAGATGTTTGGTGTAAACTACAAACACTGAGCGGAACCTGTGTTCTATGTCGTGAAGACAACCTTGCCCATTGTCGTAACAACTGACAGTAGCCTGAAATATTGTCTTGACTGTTAATCTACACAATACAATTCGTAAAGAGCAAGGTTGGCAAAGAATTGATTGCCAGGGAAAAAACCAGGTGGGAAAACCCAGGTTTCCCCCGAGCAGGGTAATACTCCATGAAGTGGGCAATACTAGTAATATGATTTTTGCTGTTGAGTTATCATGGAAATCAATAAAATTGTGAATATGTGAAACTTTGACCATTTATTTACAGCTAAAAAAACCTGAACACAATATATGTAATTTATGATAGAACATGCATTTTGTATGTGTGAGGCAAAAAATATTGAAAATCAACATATTGCCAGTGTCATTTCGTATACGCAATGCAATTCACCACTCATCCAGGATTCTCTTCTTTTCTTCTGAGCATGGGATTACATCATAATAGAATACTAATTTTGTTCATTTTGTTATTCCAAATTTGTTTGTGAGTTTTGTTTTGACCCATCATCGGTTATGTAAAAAAAAAATCCATATAAGATCCTTCGGCTTCATGGTTTACAGAGAGAATAAAAATTAGCTGTTTTTCTGAAGATAACTTTCATGTAAACGGTGTTCATATAAAGGTATATTAGGTAATGTTGATTACAATAACAGCCTTAGGCAGGGGACAAACACTGCTTTTGTTGAAGTTTAACAACTTACCCTGCAAATCCAACCAACGGCTGAACCACACTGGTCCGCCCACCCGTCATGTTATCTGTGTCAAGATCGTAATGTCAGAGGGTAAAACTTAAGGTAACACCACAGGAGGTGTGCATTACACCAAAGGCATTGATTGGCTGAATGATTTGCGGACGCTTTCGATTTATTGGTTTGATTGACAGGACTGGTGGTGTCTGCCGTCTGGCTAATTAATAGTAATTATCCATCAATTCATTGAAAAGTACATAATTATAGCAATTAGGCGAATCCTACACTGGGCAGATGTTTTCTCACTAAAGTTACAACAGTGACGACGAGGTTAAAAACCGTTGAGGGCTTACAAGGTTAGTGGATCTGGCAGGTTACGAGCATGAGGTATTTGCTTGGTTTATCATCGATGCCTTCCTCAACAGGAGTGATCGTGTTTGCAAACAAAATGCTGTATTGCGCAATATTTTCTACTGATAAGACAAAACTCCTGTGGGCAGCGGTCGACAATCCATATTTTTGTATTGTTTATAGTGGTGTTTTCTTAACAGCCGTACTTTTTGTAAACCAAAATATATTTTAACAAGTTACATATCACTGGAAAGCTAAGGAAATCCACAATTTATTCTTTATCATCAATTTTAATTTCAGTTAAAAATGAAAAAATTGCTAGCGCATAACTTACACTGTTTTTATCAAAGGTAATTGCGTTAACATGCTGTTATGAAAAATAAAGTGTCATTAAAAACGTTAATTCTTTTTAAAAGATATTTAAATGTGAAAATATGAGTGAACTTTTTTAATTTTGAAAATCCTTTGGATAGCAAAATAATTATAAAAAATAAAAAATTCCTTTCTGATACATAAGCATTGTAAACATAACTGTTATTGCCCACCAGCAATGAATCTTATCAATTTTGACGAGTGACGTCATGGCGATCACTCCTATACAGGTTCCACTGAATGGTAAAGACTTCAAAATTAAAGAGAGGAAGAGTGATGTGATTCTAGGCTTCTAAGAATTTAGGAGCCCAGTAAGCTCAGTTGGTTAGAGTGTCTGATTTGCAAGCAGAAGGTTCTGGGTTTGAACCCTACACTGGGTAGATATTTTCTCACTAAAGTCACAACACCAGTAAAACTCTGGTTTTCCCAGCTATGCAATACTCATAAAACTTTAACACCAGGTTTTTGCCAACCTTGCTGTCTTATTACATCTACATCTACGTTTTACTGCTAACAATCATTTGCGATTATAACTAGCAGGCGCTTTGTCAGGAAACAGCTGTTAAAATAGAACCTTTAAGTGCAAAACTAGGATAGATAAAAGATAAAAAGACCTACAAAACTATTAGTTAAAAACACTATTATTACTTATTTTTACTTAGAACTTATGGAAAGGGTCAAGCCGCTCAACAAAGACGTTTAGGCTGGGGCTACACTGGATGTATATGGGGAGACCATTCCATAGACGGATACACAAATTTGCATGATACTGCACTAACAAAGTTAGCACTCTATCCGTATGCTACGACCGGATGTAAACATCAGGCACACACAGAGCATGCGCGGGCGTTTAACCCAACCCATATATTCAAATTTACTCGTTACGTTTTTGAATCAGTCGAATCAGATGAATGTCAACATACAAATTTAATTTGTTCCCCACTATATAAATTATAAAAGTTACTCGACAAGGTTTCGATCTCTGATCTCCCGCGTGCCAAGCAGGGATATATTGCACTGCGCTATCAATGCTTTATGTTTGAAAGCGTATAACTTCATTATTGATCAATCCAGACGTTTGTTTCGGAATGGTACAAATTTATGTAAACAAACGAATTTAACTTCCCAGACACTTTAAATAAGAAGTGGACACATGATAAACTTGGTAGTTTCGTAAAGTATATTCAAATATCTGTTAGAAAAAAATTGTCTGCATGTTCAAAAAAATTTCAAAGTTGGTTTAAAAGGCTATCTTCAGCCGCTACCCGGCGACAAAATCTCAATCGTTCCGATAAATTTCTGAAATTTATAACGCTTGTAAACTATCAATCATTGGTCAATTTTTATCATATTTCTTTTATTTTATTTATCATTCAATATTCAATCAAAAACCATCAATTTTTCTTACATGGAAGAAAATTGTTAAACATGGCGAGCTTTGCAAACGGACATGTGTCGATTTCCAAGGTTGGTGATAAAAGCCTGACCAGACCAGACCAGACCAGACCAACGGAAACAGCCGATATAATGATACGGACCGTACCGGAAATTTCCGTAAATTTGACTAAAACAATGACGAATGGAAGGAACGTCGATGTTAGCATTATGTTTGCAGAAATAAATGCTGTAGTTATTTGTATTGTTTTGATAATAAAATTGTCCGATATAAGGCATTGTTTGTGTTATATTAATAAACATTTTATCTTTAAATATTATAAATAAGATGACTACATCGAAAAACGGTACAGCAATTAAAGATAATAGTTTTCTTTTCGCGACAGGTGAACGATATATTATTTTTCACACAAATAAGACTGCAATAAGAGAACAATTAATTGCACTTCGTTTTCTTCTAGAGATGAAAGGGGATCCCAAAGTAAAATAATAATCAAGTAACCAATTATTATTTCTAACAAATTAAAGAAATAGCAGTTTGCCATTTCTTGAAGAGCGATATCACTTTGTAGATGACCCTTTTATACAAGATAAAAGACAGATCACAAGGTAAAACACTAATGTTTGTAATAATTAAAAAGTTGCTGTATAATTGTCATTACTCGAAGCACAATTTATTGTACTTTGTCAATATACATCCTATAAAAGTTCTACAGTATCGATAGATATTTGAATAGAAATAGTAATCTTACGGAAAGTTCTAAGAGTATTTGTAAGTTGTGCTGTTTTTAAAATGGCTCTTGTTGTAGGACACAGCCAGGCAAAGTACTTAGATCAGTACTTTGAATCTGGAATAATATCAGTGAAAGCATTCCCTGGATTAAAAACCCATCAAGTTTGGAATCACATCGAGGACGTCGTCAAGGAGTACAAGGTCAGTAATTGTTTTAGGAGAAATACTTTAAATGTTACTATTGTCAGATACAAAAATTTGATCAGTTGCTCAAATTTGAAGTGAAGAAGGTCAATGACTGAATTATCAAATCACATATATTTTGTTTACATAATTAGAGTATCATAATATCATGTCTACTGCTTTTCATGAATGTCGTAACAACCTCTTTTCCTATTTGAAGTGTGTCTAAGTTTGATCTTCTTTTTTGCCTTTTCTTGTGAAACACGTTTTCATCGATTGTGAATTGTTCTGTTACAACCATGTATGAGGTTTTATGCAATAAAGAGTATGCACGCATGTATGTTTGTATGTATGGATGTAGATGTATTAAAAAAGCGTTACATATTGATATCGACGGACATATTTAATTCTTGTCACAAAAATGACACAGTAGTCTTAAATTGAAATTACAACAAGTCAGAATTTTAAGTTTATTATAATTTTACTCTTTTCGCGCAGCGCGGGACATTTTCATATAGACATAGATCTATTGTACATACTTTTTTGGCATTGAAAGGAAATATCAAATAGATACATATTCCGAAAAAGTTAAAAATAATACTTTCTGCATGAAATGTTATAGACGTGGGTTTAAAGATAATAAGCCCAAACAAAAATCTCTTATTTGCTTTGATAGATGCTTATATCATACTGCTGTTCCTGTTTACAAAGCTCGACATAATCTTGCTCCAGAATACATACTTGAGTTACTTAACTTTTCTAGTAATAAAACATATTGTCTTCGATCAGTAAGCAACACTAATATTGTGATACCAAAACAACGCACTATGTAGATGAAACATTCTTTTACTAATATATCTGCTCACACTTGGAACAATATACCAATAGATATTCGTTTCAGTCAATCATTGAATTCATTCAAAAAATCATTAAAAACATTTATTGATGAAATATAACACTGCTACAGCACGTATGTGTATCGTGTGAAAAATGATGTATGAATGTTCTTTATTTACAGTCAAACTTGTGAACAAATGCCACACGCTGGAAATTGATTAACATGTATGATTATGGTCATCATTAACACCTTTACATGAGTTCTTATATGACTTCTTCTCTTTCCCTACTGATTTGTTTTAGTAATAGCGGTCTTTAACATAGGTTTGACTGTATATGGAGTTCAAATGTCTTGAAATGTTTGCTATGAATTAATGAGTGATTGTCATAAGTATTATGTATAACTGAGTTGTGTATAGTTGAAATTTAAGTTTTGTTTATGTCCTTTTCATGTTTTCATTTTCAGAAGGCCATGTTTAAACTAAGTCATATGAATATTCGTTCATATTTCTGTTCTTTAAATAAAGAATTTATTATTATTATTATTATTATTATTATTATTTAGGTCACAAGTCTCGTTTCTCCTCAATCTCTACACTTCCATGTTTCACATTTGAACTGCATTTGACATGTTTCTATTGTTTATCTAGATTTAATTTAAAACTGTTACACGCAATAAAGCTGGATTTCTACGCGTGGTAAAAATATTGTAACATAAAAATCGACAGTGTTATACTTCTTTAATAGAAACTATTGCAAGTGTTTATTCAGAATTCACATGTGTACAGTGTAGTGCCAGTATAATGTACAAGTAAACAATGACAGTACATGATGAAGTGTAAAAAAATTCATGGATACCAACGATTATTAAGAAATAGGGAAAACACCTCCAAAAAAGGCCAGAGAAACCATTGGTTTATTGTGTTATTTTAACACAACAGGGCCTCAAACAGTATGAACAGTAGGAAAAATTAAATTAGCTCCAACTTATGATGACGTCGACAAACAAACTTACACATTTCAGCCGAGAAAGTGACGAGTCCCCAATTCAAGACCATTTCGATTGTGCGATCGGACAGAGAAATGACGAATCAGGGACGGAGGAATCAACTATACTATACGGCCACAACCAATCGAACGTTTCTTCCTGGCGTCATGATTCTACTCAAACTATCGTAATTGACGATATCACGTTCGATGAAGCAGACCAGAAAAACTCTAGAGACTGGCTTACTTTCGATTCTTTGAACCTTAAGATCACTGATAAATTTGATATAATGTACGACAAAAAATCACGACCGGGTGGTTAATTACAGTCAGAGAGTTTTAAAACAACAAATTCAATCAATAAACGGGTTTCAAGACTGCTGTTATGTCCCCATCAAAGCCAACAACGAATGGCGTTATTCACTTCCAATGAAATTTCAAAATTCCCCATCCTGTCAGGTACACCATACAGGTAAAGACCACTGGATCACGTCCGTCCAAACATCTGACGACGAATCTATTGTTATTTTTGATAGTTTGTTTTCAAAACCATACACTGTTACTGAATCACTTAAACTGCAACTGTTTACAATATATGGTGGGTACAGTAATCATCTCCAGTTGTATGTACCATGCATTCAACAACAATCAAATGGGGTTGATTGTGGTATCTTTGCAATTGCTAATGCAGTTGAGTTTTGTACAAATGGTTTTATAGGAAAAAATAAGATTGAGTTTGACAGGAACTCTATGCGCAGTCATTTAATTGAAAGTATAGTTAATAATAAATTCAAGAATTTCCAAAATTGCGAGGAAAGTTAGGTCTCAAGATTAAGGAAAATGTTGATAAGCAGATTTTACACATATTCCGTCAATAAAATAACTGAATTTTTCTGTCGTTGTATGGAAGGTGTGCATGGATGTTCTGTACTGTTACGTATCCAGTTACCACATACTACTTGTGAGCCCTTTTACTATTTTTATTTTTACTTGCAAGAACCGGGAGTTACGAATCCAGTTACCACATACTTCTTGTGAGTCCTTTTACTATTATTATTTATACTTGCAAGAACCGGGAGTTACGAATCCAGTTACCACATACTACTTGTGAGCCCTTTTACTATTTTTATTTTACTTGCAAGTACCGGGAGTTACGAATCCAGTTACCACATACTACTTGTGAGCCCTTTTACTATTTTTATTTTACTTGCAAGTACCGGGAGTTACGAATCCAGTTACCACATACTACTTGTGAGCCCTTTTTACTATTTTTATTTTACTTGCAAGTACGGGAGTTACAATCCAGTTACCACATACTACTTGTGAGCCCTTTTACTATTTTTATTTTACTTGCAAGTACCGGGAGTTACGAATCCAGTTACCACATACTTCTTGTGAGTCCTTTTACTATTATTATTTATACTTGCAAGAACCGGGAGTTACGCATCCAGTTACCACATACTTCTTGTGAGTCCTTTTACTATTTTTATTTTACTTGCAAGTACCGGGAGTTACGAATCCAGTTACCACATACTACTTGTGAGTCCTTTTACTATTTTTATTTTACTTGCAAGTACCTTGAGTTAACACAATGCTCTTTTCGTCGATTGGCTTCTTTACTCATATCGAAAATAGTTTGTCCCTTAAGAGATTTGTTTTTAGTTCTATATTTCTTTCAATATATTTTCTTTTTTTAAAAATGTGACTCCGCTTACTGTCATTTCAGGATGACATTACATTAGATACCCATACTTTATTGCACAAAGAAAAGAAAAGATGATAAAGATACATATTTTATACATGTTTGTTACATGCACCTATTCTATACGCATAATCAAATGTATTTGATTTTATCCTGTTTGTGATAAGTGATTTTGTCTTTGTGATCATTGTATTTTGTCCGCAGAACTGTTCACTATATTGTGTTTTTTGAAACGGTCTTAGGAATACGATGTATTGGAAATTGTTTCTATGCTGTAATAGCTATGTGTGTTACATAAAACGATCACTTGTAGCATTTGTATGGCTGATGTATATACAACATATTATATCATTATTTGTCTGCACATTTAGTTGTGCATTAATATTAACAGGCGGACCTCTAGCGCAATTGTGCGTACGTATAGACATGACACAGATGAATGTCCCTTTCCGCACTTATTTTTTTTTTAATTGTTTTATTTTATTTTGTACTCTTCATAATAAAATAATAAACAAAGACATAACGTTAAAAAATTATTACAAATATTCCATCCCCGAATTCGAACTTACGGTGTCAAGAATGCAAGTCAGAAACCTTATCAATTACTACAACATCGGTTCATTAAATTCTAACTGTTCGTATTTTAGTAAATTAATGTAGTTAATGCGTAAATTAACGAACACGTCCGTTAACATTAGCTAAGTTTAAGAGTGTCATGTCAATACTTACTCGCAATAATAATCCAAATAGTATTGGTGTTACATTAGGATAAATATTGTACAGTGTTACATAACCTACTGTCATTATATTTTAGCTAATTAAGAGTTAAGTTTTATATTTTCTATTACATATGATACTAGATCTATTTAATTTGTTTCTTTCAAATATTTTCGTTCTGTTTTATAAATGTAGTGTTGTTTTTTTTTAAAGAAAGTGTAAACTATTGTTATCCTTATGATGATTATATCGAAATAAAATATAAGCATTCGTCATTGTTTTAGTCAAATTTCCGGAAATGTCCGGTACGGTCCGTATCATTAAATCGGCTGTTTCCGTTGGTCTGGTCTGGTCTGGTCTGGTCAGGCTTTTATCACCAACCATTTCCAACGCGCAATAGCGTGCTTACCGTAATTCTAATATGGCGGTTCATTTGCATAATTTATTCATAAACGCAGGAGCATAGAACTTTGTTAGTGTACTGTGTTAATCAGTTACATTCTTCAGCCTACAGGGTTTCTGGAATCCATTGCAAAACTTGCCCGACTCATCCGGTTTGGGATCCAGGCAACAAAATCTGACCGTTAGCAAACAATCCAAAATTTGTTTACATGATTTAACTTTGAATATTTTTAGAAAGGAAGACTGTAGTGTACCCTTGTCAAGTCCTTGTTTATTTATTTAACATGAAACATAAAAGTTTTCAACAAAATATAACGATTGGGTCATAGATGCCAGTTTGTAGATTTCTGTGGTCGAATTGACTTGGGGTCGAATCGTCTACGTTCCAAATCATAATGGTCCTCATGTTTATTCCCGTATTTTTCTTCGTCTCTTACAATATAAACATAAAAATAAATGTCAAGAAACCTACTGCGGCATAATGATATGGAGGTCTTCATTGTTTTTATCTGAAATCTTTAATTTGAAGTTGTCACGAAGAATTCATGGAAGCTGACATATTGAATGTTGCATGATGGGAAAACGATCGCTATTTCTACTTTTAGTAAATTTTGATACTCTTGTAATCAAAATACTAAAATGCAGCAAAACAGGCACTTATGTATCCGAAAAATATAACAAAAGGTATTTCTTGCGCAAAAAGGTGAATTTGCATACAGGTTGTTTTTGTAAAAACCGAGAGGTTTCCAAGTCTTTCATATCCGAAAATGAAACGCCTCGAAATAATTAAGTCATACTACCTCTCAAAAACAAGTTTCTTGTCTGCTCATCAAATATTTACCTACTGTCGTATGATGAGTAACAATAATGTCCATCAAAATGTATTTTTTGAGTGCGCGACTCAATCGAAAGTGAAAAACATAAATCCTTCAGGTTTAACCACAGACATCCATCTTGTCTGAAATTAATTCGTAAATATACCAGCTTTGGTGATTGTTTACAGTGATAATTACACATTGTCAGCCCAAACTGTATATTTGGTGATGTAGTTGGTAAGCATACTGCATTGTTCATTGATTTAAATAATATTTTATGGAGTAATTTGGTCTATAATTGATTTACTTTGTGTTAATTTTGGCGGTCCCAATGTCATTTTTTTGACAGTTCAGAACTTTCCTGATTTTACACAGTACATCCTATCAGCAACACGTATAAAAGAAAGCAAATGTCAGGTAAATTTCAATGGAGACACTGGCTAAAATGGTAACAAGTGCTACTTGCAGTGAGTTATCTATAGATTAACCCTGTCACTGTTTACCTTGGCAGGCATGCCATTTCCCAAGCATTGCATTGACTGTGAACAGACACTTTAAGATTTCTTCCAATTAGGGGTGTCACGTTTAGGGAATTTGGTAAACATGTACACGTCTATCACTAAACGAAACGGATCCGTTTACAGGTTGTTTACATCAGCTTCAGTAAATCATCATACATGCTGCGTTCAAAACAATATTCTTTGAAGTAACAAATGTTACATACCTGTTTAAATATGTCTGCCATTTTAGATACGTAATCATTCAGCTATGTAGACGTCCAGATCGCCCCGATACATGAATACAAATTCAGCGACCATATAAAATACACATATTTTCAATCATGTGACTTATATAAGTTATAGTACATAGTCCGGTTCAATAATAAGGTAGATGTTATTAACTAAGCCGTTGTATGTGTTATTTTACGTGTGAACGGATGCCCAAGTTACTAAACGTTTAGCGCTGCTAATCGAAATGCCTCCGTGTATACGTGTAAACGTGACACCCCTAGTTCCAATAGGTAAAAAATCTCTTCAGAGCCAGTTCAAAAGAAATTAGCACTAAGTCCATGTTTTACTTGAGGTCTTAAGGGGTTTTATTTGACCCGTAGCTACGGGTTTTGACCCAGATATCAATATTGATAGCAAACATTTCTCACTAAGCATTCGAAAGAACTTACTTAAAGAAGATAAAACTTGTAACTTTAAATTTCTGTGTTACAGCAATGCAATGTTGTTTATCCTTGAAGGAAAACGCAGGAACAAATATGAAGGTACTTTGAACTTCAGGCATGAATTGTTGGCAGAATTTTCAAGACTTACAATACTTAGTTACAAGACTACTAGGCAGAGGGGATGGGGATCATGTGATGTTCTCGGGTTATTTGTCATCTATCTGTACTTGCCATTAACTCCTCTTACAGTGTTTGCTGCAGGAACTTGAAACTTTCCCACAATAATGCTGTGACATCCTAGCAGTTTACAAAACTTTTAGAAAACTCCTGGGTCTCTGTGTGGGCTGGCTCAGTGTGAAGTCACTACATGATATATACAGTACTAGGGGTGCAAAGATACCGCCACCCCGTATTGCAATACAGCCAACCCATATTACAACACATATTGCGATATATTGATGTAGCAGAAAAGCTAAGAAAATAGAATAAAGTCAAATAACTTCCGTAAATACAGTGAATCAAGTTGAACACAAATCTGCACATTAAAGGCTAACTCGATTTATTTTATTTGCATGCATAGCATATGTGCAAAATGAGTAGGTTATTTAACTCCGAATAAAGCTGTACGGGAATTCTATACCGGTTTATTGTTGCACCACTATACAATATTGCCCATGAAAAGAGAACACTTGAGCATATATGACACTCAAACTTGGTATGTAGATTGATCATGGCTAGAAGAACACAGCTACCTATATTGAAGTCAGTAGGTCAAGGTCACCGTGATTCTGAGAAGTGATGTCTGTTTGTCCTGATGTCTTTCTGTCCTATTAATTAAGTTCTCCTACACTGTTTACACCCGGAACTTGAAACTTTGTCACACGATTGCTATGACTTTATTGCAGTCAGGGATTGCCTGGATGCGAGATTGCCATGTCCCTGATATGTTTGTGACTCCCAAGATTTCGCATTTACTAAAACCAAACGTTCCCAGGACTCGCTGATTGGATTTGCACTTAGTGATCGAACCACTTAATGATCTTTTTCTCTCTTTAAATATCTTTAGGTCATAGTTGTACTCTTCAACTCATGTGGGCACTTGATTTAATCTGAAATCCATTACTTTGCAAGCGTTTATGTACCAGGTAGAAAAATATGGCGAAACTGTCAAAATAAGACACATTGTTTCGAAAATAACTTACGACAAATTCAGACTTGTATAATAACACAATAATTCAGATTGACAGGGAACAAATAGCAACACAAATCTGAACAATGCTTATGTCAATTGCTATGGTTTGGTGGGTTAAAAAGTGGAGTTTTTAGGAAGGCCTCAGGGTGTTTGGTTGACACGAGCTGCCGAGTTTTGACCCGTGAAAATCTTGAATTACCCGTATTTGATCCGCAATAAAAATGCCCGACGAGTCATATTTGACCCGTAGGAATTTTCATTCATGCGTTGATTTCTTAGCGTACGTGTCAGTCAACTTGTTAATTCCAAACACTCAGGCCGCATCAAATTGACGCGACAGAAAGTGAGAAACAGAGGTGGAGCTTGTAGTTTAATCTAATCGCTTTCAGTCAGTCAGCGACGATCAGGCATGTGCCCATTTTGTCGGCTAATGACGTAATCAATGGATGATGGGATTTAACTGACAAACAATAAACACATGTTCTGCATTGATATATGTGTAAAAGGTGTTGTTAACATGTGGCATATAAATGATGCAATCAAAAGAATGCGCATTTAATCATTTAATAATTAGATGATGGTGACACTCAACTTAGATAATTAGTGGATGTTTGTGCGGTGGCCTAGACGAGTAATATGATATTAAAACTCAAGCGTGTGATATCGTGGTTTAAATTAATTGTAAGAGCGTATTTATAATGACTTATGTGTTGAAAGTTAACTTGAAAATTGTTATAGACGTAATTTTCACTCTGCTTATTGTCCAGAGACATTCTGAGGCGCCTTCCAAGGGCCTTAGTTTGCCATCCTGCATGAAAAACTTAATGTGGAATGATAAAATGAAATAATAATCTTTATTAATTCCTGTCAAATAACCTTCAGTATTTGTTAATTCAAATAAAATCGCAAAAAAAAGATGAAAATCGCGGGATCAACAGCTAGATCTAGCTAATTTGAGAATTTTTTGAATATACAACAGTGAAGCTTCAGAACACAAACTGAAAAATACGATGTGCAAACCTATAGTACAAGGCTGGAAACCCTATGACCCATGGTTCAACCCTTAAAAATCTCACCTTGACTCTTGAAAATTTGATTTTGACCCTTGAAAATTTAGGCTGAAGAGTCAATGACCCTTGAGTTTCAAAGCCTTCCAGCTTTTATTAGCTCACCTTGCACAAAGTGCCAGAGTTAGCTATTAGGATCGCATTCCGTCTGTCATACGTCCCTCCGTCCACCATTTCCTTCAAACGACATCTCCTTTGAAACCACTGGGCCAATGTTGATGAAACTTTGCAGGGATGTTCCTTGCATGAAGCTCTGGTTGCTATGGCAACAAATAGGAAAAACTTAAAAAATCTTCTTCTCTGAAACCACAAGGCCTTGAGCTTAGATATTTGGCATGTAGCATTGTCTAGTAGACCTCTACCAAGATTTTTCAAATTATGACTGACTCCGCGCGGATGGTCACTTAGTATTGCATAGGCTTTATATAGGAAAAACTTTAAAAATCTTCTTCTCAGAAACCACAAGGCCTAGAGCTTAGATATTTGGCACATAGCATTGGCTAGTGAACCTCTAGCAAGATTGTTCAAATTATGACCCCCAGGTCAAAATTGACCCTGCATGGGGGTCACTTAGTTTAACATAGGCTTATATAGGGAAAACTTAAAGAAATCTTCTTCCCTTGTATTGTAGCCAATGGTAGTCAGGTGAGCGATATAGGGCCATCATGGCCCTCTTGTTCGAAATATTACACAAATCACTTGGCTTTGCTATGACTACATGGACTAAGCAACAATCAATAGTTTGTTAATTGAAAGGAAATGAATGAAAGTACTCGAGTAATATTCTTGAAATGTCTTACTATATTTAATTTATATGTCCGTCGACGCGCGAAAATGTACCTTCGGACATTTGTTAATTATTTGACAATAATTGATAAAAAAAACCCATAAAATTTACATTTTTGTCACCCTCTTTAAATGCAAAACCAATGATAAAACCTAATAGCCACTATATTTTCCTCAACAGAAACATACTATTTGCTTCAAAATCCTCCAAGACCATTACTATGGCAACAGCGATTTGAAAGGATTCTTTTTTATACTTTGGCTATACCCTATGAAAAAGGCATATCGTGGAAAGAAGACATGAAATAGTTCACCAGATATGATATATATTGAAAGAGTATATAATGTTGCAACCAAAAATAAATGATGCTGTTAGGAAGTGATTACCGGAATAGTCTACTGCCCATGTATATTGAAGTGAGTTTTGACGTCAAATTGTGGTATATGACGTCAATTTTAGAATGAACAATGACGCCTTAGGTAGACTTGTTGAAAGTGTTGTAGTTTTGTATGTACTGGACGTAGGTAGCTGAAATTTTCCAATAATGATATTGAAATATCATTTGTTCAAAATATGAAAGAAAGCTAGTTTCCAAGTATTTTGTCCGAAGGCCCATTTTCCCGTGTCGCTGGTCATATTCTTCATGTTACAATTGAAATAGAGGTTGCATTTTTCATTTGATCTTCATGAAACTTGCTCAGTATGTTTGCCTTGGACTTCAAATATGGGACATCTGGGGTCAAAAGCTATGTCACATAACCTAGTGTATGCAGTAGAGGTTGCATTTTTTTTTATTGGAACTTCATGAAGCTTGATCAGTATGTTAACCTTGATGTAATCTATGTCGAGTTCAATATGGGTCATCTGTGGTAAAAAAACTAGGTCACAGGGACAAATCATATAAACCTTGTATATGCAAGAGGTTGCATTTTTCATCGGATCTTCATGAAAGTTAGTTAGAATGACTGCCTTGATAAGATTTAGGTCAAGTTTGAATATGCTTCATATGGGGTCTAAAAGTAGGTCACAGGGTCAAATCATAGAAAAACCTTGTGTGTGCAATAAAGGTTACATTTTTCATTGGATCTTCATGAAATAGTCAGAATTACTATATTGATGAATTCTAGATTGAATTTGCATATGGGTCCTCTGGGGTCTAAAACTAGGTCACAGGGTCAAATCTTAGAAAGTGCTTGTATATGTTTTTAGAGGTTGCTTTTTTCATTTAATATTCATGAAACTTGGTCAGAATTATTATCTTGATGCATGCAATCTAGATCGAGTTTTAATATGGATCATCCCGGGTCAAAAACTAGGGACAGGGGTCTTAATCATACAAAAACCTTGTGTATGTTAAAAAAGGTTGTATTTTTCGTTGTATCTTGATGAAACTTGGTCAGTATGATTGTCTTGTTGAAATGTAGGTCGAGGTTGAATATGGGTAATCTGAGGTCAGAAACAGAATGTTTGTGTTTATGATATATAGTTTAAGGTTGAAGTTTGGTCACATTTTGTCATAAGTAGGTCTCAGGTGAGCGATAAAGGGCCATATTGGCCCTTTTGTTTTTGTATTGTCTGGGACTCCTAAAACAGCAGGAATGAGGGTCCTGGTACTCTTATTTCAAAATAGCGAGGGAAATCCCGGGGCAGTGTACAGCTAGAGCTATAGTGATTCAGCTGACATTATCGATTTCAATTATTTGATACAGATTTTTTTTTTTCTATTTGATTTTGTATCTGTATATGTCACAACAATTTCATGTGACTAGAACTACAGCTGTTGTTATTTTTAATGACTCAAATGGACAAAATGAAGCAGAGCTTATGCCATGGTCACAATTTTCATTTGACTTTCATGAATCTTGCTCATAACATTGCCTGCAACCTGTAGATGATGTATATATATATATATATATATATATATATATATATATATATATATATATATATATATATATATATATAATATTGTTTTTGGCATCAGTGTGTCAAGGGTCAAGGTCATAGTGACTTAATTTAGCATTTTTCTGTGATAGCACTCTTCAGGTCACAATCTTTATGCAGCTTACATCAAACTTGCTCAGAAGGTTGCTGCACCCTGTAGATGATCCCTATTGTTTTTAGAGTCAGTGGATCAAAGGTTAAGGTCACAGTTTGGTTTTCCATGATAGCTGTCTGCAGTTCACACTTTTTTATTCAACTTACATCAAACTTGCTCTGAAGGTTTCTGCAACCTGTAGGTGATCCCTATTGTTTTTTGGGTTATGGTCACAGTGACCTCAGTTACGTTTTCCATGATAACGCTCGATATCTACAGGTGACAGTTTTCATACAGCTTCCATCAAACTTGTAAGAAGGATCCATGCAATCTGTAGATGATTCCTATTGTTTTTGGGGTCAGTGGGCCAAAGATTAAGGTCACAGTGACCCTAACTTGGAAAAAATGACCTTTCTCTATATTTCGAGATCTAATTATCACCCACAGTCTTCAAACTTCATTGGATGAGTATACGATTCCTACTGTTTTTGGGATCAGTTGGTCATAGTCACAGTGACGTCTGTTAGCTTTTCCAGGGCGTCCGGTAGGCCTTGAAACTCAAGGGTCATTGACCCTTCAGCCTAAATTTTCAAGGGTCAAAATCAAATTTTCAAGAGTCAAGGTGAGATTTTTAAGGGTCGAACCATGGATCATAGGGTTTCCAGCCTTGTACTCTAGCGCTAGCACATCATATTTTTCAGTTTGTGTTCTGAAGCTGTAGTTATATTTTCCAAAAATTCTTAAACAAGATAGATCTAGTTGCTGATCCCTTTCCCAGGCTAAAATGTACGTTGTTTCCCGTTTGTCACATATTTTCGCGATCTCGCATGTCCGCCGTTTTCGTCTTTTATCCCCGCGATTTTATTGTAATTAACAAATATTGAAGGTTATTTGACACAAATTTATAAGGCTCATTATTTTGATTATCTTTCCATATCAAGTTTTTTAAGCATGATGGAAAAGAAAGGCTCTTGGAAGTGAAAATAACTTTAATTAAACTTTCAACATGGAAGTCAATATAAATGCGCTCTTACGAATAATTTAAACTCGCGCCGAATTTCACATTTGTTGTCGTCTAGGCCGCCGAAAAAACATCCACTAATTATCTAATTCGAGTGTCACCATCATCTACTTAATGATGCGCCAACTCTTTTGATTGCATCATTCATATGCCGCGTGTTTACAACACCTTATACACATAATACATGTGTTTATTGCTTGTCAATTAAATCCAATCATCCATTGATTACGTCATTATCAAGCCGAGACAATGTGCACGTGCGTGATCGTCGCTGATTGACTGAAAGCGAGTAGATTAAAATACAAGCTCCGCCCCCGTTCTCACTTTCTGACGCGTCAACAGTTGCAACGGCCAGAGTGTTTGGAATTAACAAGTTGATTGACACGCACGCTAAAGAATCGACGCACGAATGAAAATTCCTATGGGTCAAATATGACTCGTCGGGCGTTTTTATCGCGGGTCAAATACGGGTATTTCGAAATTTTCACGGGTCAAAACCCGGGAGCTCGGGTCTACCGAATGCCCTGCTTTTCCTGAATGACATTTCAAAAAGAATTTGCAAAACTTACTCAGAACAGTCCAGCAGAGGGATACAGACTTTTTTGGGCTCCTGAATTGTTAGAAACACACTCCTCTGTGTTTTTGGGTCGATTGTTAAAATCGAACCAAAGTTAACAGAGTATATTGGCCCCTTACGGCCGAACGCACAACATACAAACAAGTAGTTCCATATAAACAGTTGTTAGGCATTATAGCGATTTCTGTTTTCAAAATTATATAGTAATAAATCTAAATAATTTAAAAACATTTCAGAATAGAATAATATTATTTCGTTGTTATTCTTTAAATGTGTAATTAATCGTAAATACTAGGGCTGTAACGATACATTCGAATATTCGATTTAGTCGAATACAGTTTTGTCCGAATTGTATTCGTTATTCGCCATGTGCCGAACCGAATATTTACGAATATAGATAAAAATTGCATGATTTAAACTAAAATCATTTAAATTTACCTAAAACAGAAGAAATCTACTGAAAACGCTTCCGTTTAGTAGCGCATTTCGCACTATTTCGTCATAATACCCCACCCACAACGGTTGACGGATATTTTCACGACATTTATCTAATAAGTCGTCGGGCCGATATTTGATGTTGGTTTACAATTGAATAAATAATTTTCATACTTTTCTAGGTTTTAAGTTGATTTAATTCATTTAAATTTCACATTCAATTAAAATTTGATTTCAACAAGTGGGAATTCCCATTTTACGGCATCCAAAAACCGTCTACATCAACAACATGTCTAGCATCGAGGAAACCGTTGAAATCGTAGATCCTCTTTACTCTATAGTCGTGTCTGGTCATTTTTACTAAACAGTTCTAGTCATTAGAACCTAGAGCTCTTTAAGTTACATGTTTACTCAGTGTTTTTTTACGTTTTAACAGTATTATTTCACAGTGTTTTGAGTACCAAGAAAGTACTATTATCTAGTCAGCAGACTGTTATGTATTGTTGGCAAAAGCCATATAATGTTCACTTGTTCAATGATTTTAGTATAGTATTCATATTCATGAATAAATATTCGTATTCGTCACCCTGTATTCGTGATACGTATCGTATTCGCCACTTAGTGTATTCGTTACAGCCCTAGTAAATACTATTAATATGTGAACGAACGACTTGGACATACAAATTTATAAGAACTCGTTTTTTACCTGTAACTCTGTAGTCGGCAGACATAGAGCAGTTGGTAGAGATGCTGGAAATTTAAATGCGCTGACATACTACAGCGGACGCGAGTTCGAAACCCATTTTTTACAGTTTTTTTCTGTTTTACTTATAATTTTAAGACTTTAAACCATTTTCAATGTTTTACAGCAAATAATCATAGAAAACTTCATTCATGTCAAACTTATAAGGATAATGTTAATAAGACATACTGTATACATATTATTCGATAACAGTAAAGTTCAGTCAGTAGTCGTGTCAGGTTTTGCTTGTACAACCAGAATTGGTTTCCTTGGGTTCTTTTCGGGCCATGCCTCAACATCAATCATCACCAATTTGTAGAATATTTACATGTCAGTTTTGTTTGTGGGCCCGCTGTGATACTTTGTATCACTGTTTTTCTTGTTCAGTTATTAATTTTCTCGGTGTCTTCTTTGATCTTGCTCATTGTTCAGTTTTGCCTACAATTTAGGATAGGAATTTATTTTGTATTATTGACACAATACACTCAACCCTATGGGCAAATCCCATAACTTTTGAATGACATTAAAAGTTGTGCAAACTTTGAATTTTCAGTTCAGGTTTGTAAAATTCCACTTCTCAGTTACCGTTCACAGCTATGATACTTTATAAGGTAGTTGAACATACATGTAGTCACTGAATGCAAAAGGTAAGCACATGGGTTCCTATCAAAAGTAAAGTTTACACATATGGTTAAAGGTCAAACTCTGTGGACATTTGTGTCTCCAGTTTGTTGATAACTTTACTCATGCATGGGTTGCCCTGATATTTACACATGTATGTGTACAGTCTGTGTTGTTCAGAGACAATCGACCCTCCAGCACTTTCAGTCCTTTGATTATTCACACTGATGTTGGGATTCCATTGTAGATGTTGTATTCTGTTTGTCGGTGACCCTAACTTAGGATAGCTGACATCTGTGTAGCATATTCTGCATGTCGCCTTTTCACTTGGCGCACTTTCATCCCTTAAGGCGAAATGTTTCTACACTAACTGCTCTGCTTCAGCAAACTCCTCAGAGATTTGATTGGGTGATTGTGTCAGCATTGCTCTTAAATCATTGCCTTCACAAGATACCATGACATTTTGTGATGATGGAAAATGTCACTAAGTCTTGACAGTAGCATGTAAACAAGTATATGAAAATCACTATTTTGAAATTTATTGTATTTGACCTCTAAAATTAATCTAACTGCAAAAGCAGTGCAAAAAAACTAAAGCTAAAATTCTAATTTGTTTACAAAATCTAGTGTTGGTCAATCGGAGAAATTTCATAATCGATCATCGGATCGAACAGAACAATCAAAATGGATCATCAATCGGAAAATAATCGAAATCTTATCTGTCCATACAAATGGTTACAAAAAAGATGACAAGCCTGATTGTTCTTGCAAAATCTCAATGAATAATAATCTAGAACTTGGTGCCCTATTTATATGTGCTACATATATTTTTAATGATTCTGGCTCTTACCATCTACTTTCGTTGAGTCATATTCAAAGTCATACTTCAGATAATGACAAGAGTCTAAAAGTCTAATGAAAGCCCTGCAATAGGTCTTTATTTCAATTGCAATATATTATTTATTGAAGAAAAAAGAAGACTTAGTGATAATCGATTATTCAAACTATTAATCGATTTGAAAGTTTTCCGATCAATTATTCGATTATATTCGATCATCATGACATCACTAACAAAATCTTGTTCAAAACGATTTGTAATGACAGTGGTTACAGCTCAATGGAAGCTACAATAGAGGAAGTAACTACGAGATGACTAAGTGTGGCTAAAAGTCATGCTTCCGGTATTAAATTACGGTTCGGCGAACTGGGACTTAAACACAAATTGAATCGAAAATGTCAGAGTATGAGTCACAAATCAGATAGTGGGCCGTGGTTGTCAAATTCCCGTGTATCAAATTGATTCGTTGAACCTCTATGCACAATCCTATTAGAAGTTTCATCTGACCCCTGGTTGTTAAGCTGTATCGGCTAGGGCAGGATGGGGGTCATGTCCAATCCTACACAATATATACAATGCTGCCTATAAAAGGAAAACACTTAAGCATATGACACTCAAACTTGATATGCAGAACATACATTAGAACACCATGACCTATATTGGGGTCATGGTCACCATGACCTTTAGAAAAGTATTACAGAAAACAAGACGGCATGCCGTTGACAAAATTCAAGTTGAATTGAGTTGATCCATGCAGATGTCTTGTTGCCTTGGCAACTGCCTGGATTTCAAAGTTATCAACAAAAATATTTCTTAAATGACTTTTTACCAAATTCCTTCAAGTTAGACTGAAAAATACGGCCACCTAGAGGCAGTGTCAGTTTTCCATATATTTATATAATGAGAACTGTAAAAACGTTTTGTCAGAAACCACTGGTTTGATTTCAAAGTGATTCAGCACAAATGTTCATTAGTTAGGCCTCTACCAAATTCCTAAAAATTATTCTGAGCTGTTTAAAATTGAGCCATGCTGTGTGAAAACCTATAATGTAGGACTATGTCTCCTAGAAATTCTACTACATGAAATTGTGATTTCACACTAGCACACATTAATCCAGCAATACTACTCCAGTGAGCGATACAGGGTCATCATGGTCTGTTAAGACTTGTTAAGTGTTTCCAACTCCTTAAGTGTCTAGTGTTGTGGTTCGCACTAAGTGACTGGAAAATTTGCTTATTGCCCATTCATTGTTGGCTATAACTATTGCCATTTTCCAGAACCGTTACATGCAACAATGAAAACAATTAGCAGCATTTTTAGGTTAAGTTCCAAGTCAAAAAAGACGGAAAAACATAAGTTGAGTTGTGTGAACTACATCAAAAACATAAGTTGAGTTGTGTGAACTACATCCAGTTCAGTAAACACTGACTTTCTATTTTTAAAACAATGTGCACTTGTCTGTTGAGGTAGTAATTGCATGTATAACAATGTTTGGTTTTGGCAAGATTATGGTACATTAATGGTGCGACATTTTGGGGATAAGATTCCTATTTTTTTGTCTGAGGAGTTCTGAACTCCTTTCAAAGTCCTACCAAGAACCATGGAGCTAAATATTAATTAGTGTGATTCTCATGGAAATATATTTTGCAGTTTGTGTCAGAAATACTCTCTCATCTACGGTAACTTTAAACATACATTTGTAATTTTATACACATTTATGCTGTATATAATGACTATACAGCAATTAGTTCCCTTAATTGTCTTTAATGGAATAAGTGCTGTTTGATCTTCATGTAATACCAATGAAAATGAGTCAGAGATTTTCCAACCACACACAGTTGAATTCTGGCAGATGGTTGCTAGCTTAGACTGAGTCATTATCATATCTGATTACTGAATGACCTAAAACTTAATGTAACAATTATGATCTCATTTGTAACTGTTAATTATTTTAATTTCTAAACATCCCATCAACTTCAAAGCAGAAAATGAGATTTCATTAACATTACATTAAAACATATTCCCTGATTTTGGAATCTAGGTTTCCTATTTTCATGAAAAATTGAACTCACCCCCATTTTGCCTTAAAAAAAAATTTCTCGTCGGAGTTATCAAGGAACTTTTCCGTTATATGTTTGGTGGGATAGTTAGGTAGATTACTGAGAATTACTCAGCTACTGGTAATCTTGTTTTTGTCGGATTGTCAGGAGTGCAGCAGTACTGGGAGAAGGTCATGTAATTTCTGAGAAAGTTCTGGCCACAAAAGTACACAGGTACAAAACCTGTAATGCATTTAATAGGTTGTTGTATTGTTGACATTAAATACTTTGTGGTTTTCAAGATATGCCTAGAGGCTCATACAGTTGCAGTGAATACAAAAAATTGGTATTAGGTGTGCATGTTAGAAATTCTGTTCACTAACTAGTGCATTGGCAATGTCATGTAATACTCTCATAACAAACATATATTCATGGAAGAGGAGTTTTTGCATTCATAACCTCACCATGCTCACGATCATTATGAAAGTTGGTAACAGTTCTTGTCTTGATTAACTCTAGCTCGAGTTTGAAACTTGTTCACATGGGGGTGAAAAACAAGGTCACCAGATCAAATCATAGAAAAGCCTTGTAAACATTGAATATGGAATCCAATTTGGTTTCAGCTAAATTGACATCACGCTAACATGCTGTTATTTAGGCAGGAAATGTCATAATTATCCCCCTTACCTATATGCAAAGTTGCATCAATAACATGCACAAGTAGATTTAAAACAGAAGGATACTAAAGGGTGCTTTCCAAAAATACTAACTCATGAAATTGTATGCCCAAGGAGCATTTTGTATATAATGATACTTGTAGCTCTTTTATTACTCCCAATTTGTAGCTTTTGCCATGGTGGTTTGTCTGTCATTCGGCTGTCCATAAACCTTTCCTTGATAACGCTCTACAAGTCGCAATTTTCATTTGACTTTGATGAAACTTGTTGATAAGGATGTCTGCAACTTGTAGATATTCTTTAATGTTTTGGGGGTCAGTGGGTCAAAGGTCAAGGTCACAGTGACCTCCGATAGCAATTCCTTGATAACACTCTACAGGTCACAATTTTGGTCAATGGGTCAAAGGTCAAAGTCACTGTCACCTCCTTTATGTTTCCCTTGATAACGCTCTTCAAGTCACAGTTTTCATTCAACTTTTATCAAACCTGCTCAGAAGGCTTCCTACAACATAAAGATGATCCCTATTCTTTAGATTTTCCATGATAACTAGGAGTCACAGTTTTCATTCAATAAAAAGTTCCCTGTAACATGTAGATGATCCCTATTAATTTGTTGGTTGTTGGGTCAGAGGTCAAGGTCACAGTGACTCGAACTTTTGAAAATCTTTTCTACTAAATATCTAGGATTATTGATCTTACTGAATAAATGATCTCTACTGTTTTTTGGGGTCAGTGGTTCAAGGTCACAGTGAACTCTGTTAGCTATTCCTTGATAACTTTGCAAAAGATTTTCATAAAAGTATCTCTGAACAGTCCAGTCAGACCAGCAGAGCAATACTGTCCCTTTTGGGCTCTTGTTATGCTGAGAATTCTATTTTTATGTTTGGCAGCCTTTGAGGTGAATTGTTAATATTTAAGATATGTTTTAATAAACACACAGACCTTATTCATACTTATAAAGCAACAGTCCGTCCTTGATATGTATATAAATGTTTAACTCGTATCTATATAGAGGAACATCCAGAGGTATGAAACTTAAGAAATCACATTCCCCAAAATTTGTCTCAGAAATCTGATCAATTTTCCACTGCCGAGGGCCAACCAGAGTGTAAAGGTTCTATTGACCCTAGAAAAATGTCTTACTTTCTTAGCGTTCTCTTTTAAATCGAAAGTAAATACTATAAATATACAATGTAGCGCATCATTTTTTTCAATGATATTACAAAAGTAAGAAGCTCTTCCTGTTCACACATTTTAATGGAGAAGTGACATGAATGCAAAATAATTCATATGTCAGTGTGTTTTCAGTAAACAGATCACAATTCTATCATTCTACCTGTAAACTCATTATTCTGTATATATGTAAATTACAAGTGATAATGGAAATATAATGGAAAAACTGCGGATAAGGAGTTAATGGTTGTTGCCCCAACAACAGTCCAAATAGGACTTCATTATCAAGAAATGCCTACTAAGGTAGCATCATAAAACTTGAGAGAGCGATTATGATCATTGATAGGATTGTGTTAATCTTTTATATCTCTAGTTTTGGTTGCCATGGTTATATATAAGTAATTATTTTTAAAACATGCAGAAAGGTGGAATATTGATCTATTTATAAGGTTGTTATAACAGATACTTTAAATGTAGTCTTCATCTCAGTATTATAAGAATGTACACATTTGTATGTAGTTTTTCTGTTTCTGTCTATTCAGATTGGTTAATGCAGATGGCAGTAAGGCTGAGCTAGAGACAGAATGAGTTCTACAGAAGCCTTAGCTGACCTCATTCACATGCCAGAGTCAGGGAACCAGTCAGAGGCAGAGAGCCAGCCAGAGGCCGGGAACCAGTCAGAGGCAGAGAACCATTCAAAGACAAGGAACCAGCCAGAGGCAGAGAACCAGCCAGAAGCAGAGAGCCAGCCAGATGCAGGGAACCAGCCAGAGACAAAGAGCCAGCCAGAGGCAGGTGACAAGTCAGAGACAGAGAACCAGTCAGAAGCAGAGAACCAGCCAGAGGCAGGGGGCCAGTCAAGGATAGGGAACCAGTCAAAGGCAGAGAGCCAGTCAGAGTCATCTGTCACCGATGAGGATGAGGAACATCAAACTGTGGACAATGACAGCATAGAGGCGTCACTTGAATCAGTTGGTCAGACTTCTGAGAAACCAGAGTCCTCAGAAGCTGACAGCATAGAGGCGTCACTTGAATCAGTTGGTCAGACTTGTGAGAAACCAGAGTCCTCAGAAGCTACTGATAAGTCAGATAATGGCAAACAAGTGGAAAATTCTGAAGAAAGGGTCAACAACATTAAATCAGAGTCTGTGGAGGCCAGAATAAACGCAACAGAACTGCCAGGAAGACAAATTGAAGATGTTGAAGGTTCTGGTTTGATGGAAAAAGTTGTTGATAAATCAGTGGAGAAAGATGGGATTGATGTGGGGGTTGAAGCAGAGGCCAAACCAGATGATACCGGTCAGGATGCAGAGGACCATACTGAAACAAAGACTTCCTCACAGGTGAGAATAGCCATTTTAACATTTAACTTTAGAATTTGTTTCATTGAGTCTAGAATAGTTATGATGTACCACAAATTTTTATTTATGTTCCTGCCATAATAGTGTCAGATGGACAAAATGATGTTACCCAGTTCCATATGTGTTTATTCAGAAAATCAAGTGCATTTTAAGGACCTGTATTTAATATTGCAATATAACAGACAACACAAAGCTGCTCTGGGACAAACCGAGTATCCAGCAACAAAATTTATACTTACCATTTCCTAGCAGTGGGAAGCTCCTTCATCTTCGAAATGATAATAGCTCGGGAAGTGAACAGTCTTCATATATTTGGTATCAGGCCATGGATTTGGGCCCTGTGACCAGCATATGATGTTGACACTATACCACTAAGCTATCACTGCTTCATTCCTAGATTCTATTGTTTATGTTTCCAAAGGTTTCAGTTTTAATTTAGTTTATACTGATTTATTTATTCTTGATTGTGAAACAAGTTTCAGTCATTTGTGGATATAATTGTATGTGTAGAAAATTTTAAGAAGAGATGACTAGAGAATTGGTTTTCAAGGTAAAATGAAAAGATAGAACTGTTTGAGGTCAGTTTAAATTATCCAACCATACCATATACGTTTCTTAGCCTTTTAGTTACCATGGTAACATAACTGTATCAGGTAAAAGGCTGGTACTGTATTCACTCAATAAATAGACTTGAGATCAACTATCTGATCATGCTGATTAAACTAAACCTTAAGAAGTAAAATCTAAATAGACTTAAAGCAGTTGTTTCCCTTTAGTTGACAGTCAAAAACTATGAAGTCAAAATCATTGAACAAGTAGATTTTTGCCTTCTCTTGTAAGTCTTATGCAGAATGGTGACAAAAAAAAATTATGGTTATATTGGTTTTAACCCTGGTGTTTGATTTCATTATAAGAGATCTTGAAAAAAGTGGTTAATTTTAAGTATTGCATCTGGTTAAGCGCAGTTCAAAATGAGTATTTTTGGGGTCATGCATGATTTCAGTTATGTTATGTATCTATGTATTAAAATTAAAATTTTGTCAGATCCTTTTCAAATCAAATTCATGCAGTTAAACACCTTTGATAATGTGGGATATATTTCAAATGCTGGAGCAGACTGAGTTATGGTTAAATAGATATGTAATTTCAGTAAAGTGGAATTTTTTAAACATCAACACAGAAATTTCGACAAAAAGGATAACGATAGTGTTCATTTGAAAATACTATTCACTGTGGTTGGATGTCTTCAGTAGACGATGGATTCACACCCATAGTGACACAGTAAAATGAAATAATGAAAGAGAATTTGCCAGAATATGTTATATTAATTGTTGCCAAAACACAAAAGAAAGGGATTTATTGTCATGTCTTTTATGTTGTGTCACATCAGTATGTTGCGATGACTTGAGGGCTGTCTCTTGTCGCAAATAATGTGCTAGTATGATGTTGGAAAAGTAGAATAGTTTGTGGACTTTTCAAGACTGAAATTGTCAGTTCAGTTTAATAGACACTTCTATCCAGAATTCCTGATCACATTGGGAGGTATGTAAGTTGGCATTCCAGATATGATGTATTAATCTCCAATGAATGTTCAAATTTTATGATTTGATAAAATGGTTTAAATTGCATTTATTTAAGATCGGTCAATCAGATTTCAATACACTCCAGTGAACAGGTTTTCAAAAAAGGAAGCCAAGTTTGTAACCCTTTGATACAATCAATTGTTGGTCATCTTTTAATCTGGAGGGTCAAGTCGCAGCTTCGTAGGTCAAATGAGCAGGCAGCTTAAGATTTGTTACAATAGACTGAAGTCCACATTGTGATCTCGATAGAAAATTTATTGCCTTGTTCATTTAAGTGAAATTGAAGAAGTGTCTAATGTCACTGGTTAGGTAAAAAGAGATGTCAATGTTTGGACCTGGTACTGTTTAAATCATAGTGTCAGTTTTAAGAGATATGCCGGGAACCAAGTGTTAATTTTTCCTCTATTGAAATCTTGAAATCTACAACTATATAAGAACTGATATTTTAAAGATTATCATGCACATTTAAACCTGGAAGTGTAAGGGAAGATCTTGGTAAGTGTATTTGCAAAAAAGTTGGGGGAAAAGAATGATACATTCAAGCATTATTTCTAAAGAAATATGGTCCAAATGGGTATGAGAAGTGATATTCCACATAAAACTTACTCCATTCAACAATCTAGTGGTTTGCTTGATAAATAGGAGTGTGGGTAGATAAGGAAATGTTTGTCGCTATCATCCATGTTTTCTGTTCAAAGAACACGGCAAGCTTAAATTCTGACTATGATTCCCAATCCAATATGCAGATGGTTAAAGCATAGTAGTTTACTGGGAATAAATATGAAAGGACATTTTTAGCTTAAAAAGAATGTTTTTGTCCCAGTTTTATTAAAAGTCACACCTGTGCTTAAGACCATCATGCAGATAAGGACCATCATTCACACAGCAACCAGCAGGGAAAAAGACGTACACTATTCATCCAGTGAATAAAGTCTACCAGTCAACAAAGAACACATTAGCTGTGTCCCGTTAGTGGTCTTTGTTCACGGGTTCGACTCATTCGGCTTTTCATAGAAAGACAATAAAGACATCTTTATTTTCATATGTAAAAATGGACTGAAAAGCCCAGACTGTTATAAAGCTCTTTGAATGATTTCCCAATAGTTCTGATTCATTCTTCTTTAACCTCGGACTGAAATATGAAGAAACATAGAGGAATATTACCAGTCCGGAAATGATCACAAAATAAGATATTGCAGTCGAACTTAAAAGAATTACGAAGCATAAAATTTTCTCCAAGGTTTGGCATTTGTTGTTTGTAACGGGTATATATTATCAAAGCCACCGATCAACCTAGTGTGACATGTAATTAACCGTCCTCGCTTGAAATATTTGTCATTGAACATGTTGAGAAAAGCCGATACAAATACATGAAGTCATTTTTATGCGTAGTAGACTTAAAAGCTACCATATATCATATGAACAAGATGGACTTAATAGATTTGCTGATTAATAGATATTCTATTTGTGAAAAAAAATGCGGCATTTTGTCTGCAAAAATGAACAAAAATTTGTTAAATTGAATAAAATTTGGATGTTACTATAAATTTATAAATACTTAATATTCAACTGTTCTGCTCGGTGATTATATATAGGGGTTAGGCGCGAAATAACTAGCAAGGATAGAAACTATTGTGGTTTAAAGAAGGTATAAATCTATAATGAACAAATTTTGTATAGATGCTGATGGGTAGTATAATATTATATGATGTGGATATGGAGGTGACAGGATCATGTTAATATTTTACAACACTTGCATGTTAGATTGCAACCAGTTTTTGCTTAAAATTAACAGGATTTACCATAGTTAGAATTATTGGATAGACCAGGTACTGTACTATATTATGATGAGTATGATATATGGTTTAGAATGAGAATGAAATGTGGTTAGCTTACCTATTAAAAAGTGCCAGGATGAGCTCACCATCCCGTGTCTGACGTACAGGGTATTTCATCAGTACTTTGGTTCACAATTTCCTTCAAATGACAAATGACATCTCTGAAACCACTGGGCCGTTGTTGATGAAACTTGGCAGGGGTGTTCCTTGCATGAACCTCTATCATAATTATTGAAAGAATTCCATTGCATGCAGAACTCTGGTTACCATGGCAATTGAAAGAAAAAACTTAAAAAATCATCTAGTGTTGCTTAGTGGACCTCTCACAAGATTGTTCTAATTATGACCCTCAGGTCATAATTGACCCTGCCCTGAGAATCACCGGGTTTCATAGGCTTAAGTAGGGTAAACTTAAAAATCTTCTTGTCTAAAACCAAAAGGCCCAAATCTTGGATATTTGGAATGTAGCATTGTGTAGTGGACCTCTGTGAATACTGTTCAAATCTTGACCCCCAGGTCCTAATTGACCGTTCCTATGATGTGATGTTGACCTTGTATTATAGCAAGTGGTAGCCAGGTGAGCAATATATGGCCATCTTGGCCCTCTTGTTTAAGTGAATTCTTAATATTTTCAAACTTAGACAAGCTCTATGCATACAAATTGTAATCACAATATGTATGAGTTCGAAAAAGAACATCAGTAATGAAATTATGGTATTATATTTTCCCTGTAATTAGTGCAGTACTTCACTCTTGATTGCCCAAGTTTCTGTGAAGAGTTGAGCAGTTTAAAATGATCTATACCTGTGCATGTTTGAAATGTTTCAATGTAATTTCTTTTTCCTGGCATGATTGGTTTATTATGGTACATGTATTCATAAATACCCTGAAGTTTTCAGCTGGGCTAGTTGAATAGTATAATACTGAAGTGCTTGGAAATTTGGATTAAAAATTGGGTATGTTTTTGGGTAACTTTTTTTTTTGTATAGGAAATTGGTAGTACAAGAGTAGTACAGTTTCATCCAATAAAAAATGAGTGTTTTAAGAGATCCTTATGAATCCACAACTACACTTGATGTAATGAAAATGTACTAAAAGTTATGTTAAAATTACCGAAACAGTTAATATACTATAGTCAGATTTTATGCATTGAGTCGTAACTGCACTTTTTTTTATATTCATATATTCTAAAATAGGTCATAGTTCTCGGATCAAAATCTTTCTGTAAATGAATGATTTCAAATTAAGTAGAATATTTCTTGTGTTTAATGATGCTAATCTCTGATACTGCAAAATAGATAGGGTGGTACTAGGAGCTAGTTACTGTTTATACAAGGTTGATATGTATGACTGCATGACCTGAGCTTCATAGTGAAATGATTTTGTGAGTCTGAATAGTATCTATAAACTTTTTAAATGATTCTGTATGAAAATATTTGCCTTAATGTACGTACTAATGTGCAAAAACTAATTACATAGTTTGGTACAGCAGCTATCTCTTACAAATCAGTTTAAACTTTCTTTTAGTAAGTTTAGTGTAGCTGTCTATCATTATACAGGCGGTGTTCATTTTGGTACTTAGTGTTTAATGAATGATTCAGTTTGACTGTTACAATCAACTTTGTAAATATCTGAAATTAAAAGAAGAGGTGGTTAAACTCCAGCATGCAGGAGCGGTTGTTTTGGACTTGGTTACTCTTTGAATAGACTTTGCAGATAAACCGATGGGGATATACGTCCCAACCACACTGGCATATGTACGGCGTACGCGGGTAAATCGAGACCTCTTTGCTTATGCGCAAACACCCAAATGAATTTGTGTCAGAGTTTTAGACATTCAATCTAGATAGAGATAACAGGTGAAAGGAATGAAGCCTAGACCGAAAGAAAAAACACAACAAAACAGCTAGTTAAAAATAAACTTGTAAATATAAACTATAAAGAAGGTAAACAGGCCCTTGAAAGATTTTCATGAAACTTTGGTCAAGTGATCATCTCATCAGGACAATGTTCCAACCTCTCTGGGTCGGTGTCACAGAGTTTATGAGAATATCGCCTAAATCCCATGAAGGTTTGTCATGAAACTGGTGTCAAATGTACGTCTCATTGAGAGGGCATGCAGAACTAATATGTTCCTTCCACTTGGGCTGAAAGTCAAGGTCACACATAGGGTCAGAGTTTCTGAAGCTTTATTTGCAAACTTGTTTTCAAACTTTGCGCACATGTATATAATAGTGATTTATTATCTGAGGGTGCGTAACTGCTGAAATTAAATTATAAAAATCATGCTCCTTTATCATTGGTAGGGTATGTGTTTTGGATCTTAGCTATGGGGTTTCCAACATTGCTAGGGTATGTGTTTTGGGGTCTCGGCTATGATGTATCCACTGTTGGTATAGTATGTGTTTTTGGATCTTAGCTATGGGGTTTCCAACATTGGTAGGGTATGTGTTTTGGGGTCTGGGCTATGAATGATGTATCCACTGTTGGTAGGGTATGTGTTTTTGGATCTGAGTTATGGGGTTTCCGTTCTGAGCTATGGTGTTTCCACCATTGGTAGAGTATATGTTTTTGGGTCTGAGTTATGGTGTTTCTGTTCTGAGCTATGGTGTTTCCACCATTGGTAGGGTATGTGTTTTTGGGTCTGAGCTATGGGGTTTCCACCATTGGTAGGGTATGTGTTTTTGGGTCTGAGCTATGATGTTTCAACCATTGGTAGGGTATGTGTTTTTGGATCTGAGTTATGGGTTTCCATTCTGAGCTATGGTGTTTCCACCATTGGTAGGGTATGTGTTTTTGGGTCTGAGTTATGGTGTTTCTGTTCTGAGCTATGGTGTTTCCACCATTGGTAGAGTATGTGTTTTTGGGTCTGAGCTATGGGGTTTCCACCATTGGTAGGGTATGTGTTTTTGGGTCTGAGCTATGATGTTTCAACCATTGGTAGGGTAACCTAGAGATAAACACGTATATACTCTGGAAGTGTGTCAGTATAATGTAATATTGTATACCTATCATGAATAATTAATCCTGACTGGCCAATAAAGATCATGTGCCTGGTCTGCAAAAGTATGCGTTGACCTGTCTGGGTTTCTGTATATATATTTTTGTATATGTTCACTACTTTTTATTTTGTATACGATATAATAATTTGCAGACTAAGGTTTTGGTCAATGTGTAGTTTGCAGACCTGTGAAAAAATAATATTGTACTCGGACTCCGTGTAGTTGTATATTTTTCCTTATGAAGAAGTTGTCAATTACTTGTGTAAACATGCCAAAACAGAAGAAAACATGGTGAATCCACTGACTGATTAATTTTAGTAACTGAAACAACCAACACGAAAACAACAAATGCTACTGAAGTTTAACTTGACAGTGCTCATTATAATGATAGAATGATTGATCATCATTTCTCACATCCTGTGAAAAACATTATTGTAACAATAGTTTGGCATTAATAATTGAAAAAGATCCACAACATATCCCCTTTAAATATACCGTTTACTACCGCTGTATTAATATGCATACTGAGTCGAGAAGTATGGTATGAATCGCAAGTTATCGTTAACAAATTTTAAAATAGTGACTTTACTGCAAAAGTTTCACATGATGACACTGAATGGTTCTCAGAATGAGCTTTAAAGAGATTTTGCGGTTAAGTGTGACCATTGCAATTTTCAAAATGTCCATATTGATGAAGCCTTAAATAAGGTAGAAGCTTTAAAAATATGTAACTTGTAAGAAATGATTTATCTAAATTATTTCTCTTATTGACAGGAATTCATGAAAATATATACAGGTAAAACACAGAGGATGGATCCTTCAATTTTTGACTAGGATAATCAATTTTTTTTTAGGAATTTCCTTAAGTATATTTGATACAAATTAATTCATATATTTTGGTTGTACCAATGGCAATGTTGATTCATGTTTTTCTGGAAATTATGTTGATCACTTTGAAGGGTAATATCACTTGAAGAAAGAGATTTAACACTGATTTATAACTTCAAAAAAATGAGTACAACTAAAGATATAGCTAAGAAAATGGCTGTATAATAGTTTTATTAGCAGGGATAATTCGAGGATGCGATTTCCGCGATTTTTCGCATAAAAATTGCCGAAATCGCATTGAAAATCATCAATTGAGAGAAAAAATCGCGCTCGCTCTCAGTTGACTTTTAGCTAATTATTTTAATTTTGGGTGCTTTTCTGACCTTTGACACGCCGATAACTTGGGCGGGTATCAATTATCCAACCAGAGTGCCTCTAAATATTACATTCAAAGATATTTGCCGACGGACGTACATTTATATAGCGTGTTCAATATATTTTATCACCAAAAATAAAACTTAATCATAACATTATCTGTTCCAAACTGTTATTTCTATAATCCAAAATTATCAGACTATTGTCTAGAATTACTTTTTCACGTCTCAAACTGTCAAATATCTCGGTCTGTTTGATGCCACGTGCTTCACTAAGATCAAACAAAACTCACATCTACAATGTGCGTCGGCGTTTGTTCTTTGATCTCGTAACACCTATGAATAAAGAGGTTGAAGTAAAAATAAATAATTCGGCAAAGGTTATTCATTAGAATAAATAGTAGAAAATCGTTACTGGAAAAACGTTGGCTTTGACAGTTGATGAAACAATTAATGACAAAAAAAAATGGACACACTGGATCGCCGTGATTTTCAGAACAATTGAAAAAGTTAATTGATAAATACTTTTTGCATTCACAACTCAGAGGTGTCACACAGCTTGCATTTGCAAACAATTTCAAAATTGACTGAATTAGTACGACAGGCCATATTTTTCACACCAATTGTGAGTGACAATGCTAAGGGACCAATTACAGCGGATTTTTCACGAAAATAAATATTTTAAATCAACATAAAGGTGATAAATATTTTAGGTTCTGACAAAAAAAATAACTCAATGCTTTTTGAGACAACAAAAAAAACACAACATAATGCTGCAAACAGTAGCGGCGATTCTCAACGAAAAACGTCGTCGGCGATGTCTGATTCAATCTTTGTGATTCAATGGTTCTTAATTCAACAGGTTTCTTTTACAGGTGTGTTTTACAAATATTTTAATTAATAAATATTTTGACGCGAAGTCACTCCAAAATTATCGGAGAAATGCTAAGTTAATAAATATTTTAACGCAAAGTCACTCCAAAATTGTCTGAGAAATGCTAAGTCCCGCGATCAAAATTTTCACTCCAAACGGTCGCGAAGTGACTCCATTGAATGGCATCATTTTCGTTTTTTCTCCGATTTACACGAAGTCACGTTATTTTCACTCACTCCACACTTCGCGTTTTTTGCATCCTCTAGGCCTGTACTGTATTCTTGGCTCAAATATGATAAGGAAAAAGATCAAATGTTAGAGGTGAACATAGATCACTCAGTCTATCTGTATCAGATCAGTGAACTGTTCCATGTATTGCGTAATGTGTTTTTGCTTTCCAACTGAAAAAATCTCACTGAAATTAAAAATATCTCACCAATATTTGACAAATGGGAGAAATATCTCACCGAAAATTTGACCTAGAATAATCCCTGTATTAGCTCAAGTGCCATGTTGAGCCATAGGATTGCTCAACGTTTGGCTTTAAAAAAAAATCATACTAAGCCAATGTTGATGAAACTTGGCAGGGATGTTAATAGCATGATGTCTACAACAGTTTCCAAAGAATTATATTCCATGCAGAACTCTGGTTGCCATGGCAACGGAAAGGAAAAACTTTAAAAAAAAATCTTTTCAAAAGCTATAGGGCTCAGAGCTTATATACTGGACATGTTGCATTGTCTATTGGACCTCTACCAAGATTGTTCAAATTATGACCCCCTGGTCAAAATTGACCCCATATATAGCGGATCACTAGGTTATACATAGGCTTAAATATCTAAAACTTTAAAAATATTTTCTGAAACCACAAGACCTAGAGCTTTGATATTTAGCATGTAGCATTGCTTAGTAGACCTCTACCAGGATTGTTCAAATTATGACCCCAGGACAACATTGACCTCGCCTTAGGGCTCACTTGGTTTACTTACATGACTTAGACGTATATAGAGAAAACTTCAAAAATCTTCTTGTCTTGAGCCACAAGGCCTAGAGCTTAAAATTCAAAGCCTGACTATATAAGAAATTTGGCAGGATAGGAGATCAGTACTGATCTTCCCAAGGAAACAGTGGTTGAGTTAACTTCCCGCCTGTACCTAACTAAATCCCGTCCCATAACACATATAACTTTACACAAAAATATTTTGATATGTGAGACATAGGAATGGACAGTTTTGAATATTTTTTTTGTACTTTGAGGTAAGGGTTAGTGGTACCAATTAATTTAAGGTTTTCCTGTTTACTACTGGGTCTGGAAAGGATTCCTTAGCTAGAAATAAAAGCACTTAAGGGATGTCTTTGTATATTTCCTTCTAAAACTAGATCAATTAGCTTTGCTTTAAAAAAATCATATATTATATATACATATTGATTGTGGTTTATGCAAAAACAAGATATATATTCCATTTTGTTGTTATAGGATTGGAAAGTTAAAACATTTGTGTATGACCTAATGTCCAGATGTTATACTTAATATGCCTTTTTTACAGATTCTTAATGGGAAAGCTAGTGGCATGATTGAGAAAATATAGATTTTAATGTACAACAGTTGACATTGATTGGTACATGAGGTGACATGCCATGGCAGTATAACTATTATATTGTTTTCTTATTGTTTTTTGTATAGCACATTATAAAAAGGCTCACATCTCGTAGCCCTTACTGCATTTATATTTAGGGATTAGCTTACAAGTATGTCTCAGATACTTCTACCGTATCATTAATTTCAAACATCGTTAATTTCAAGCACCGAAAAACAGGTATTCTTAATTTTAGTCATACATTCTTAAGCTTGATTGAAGTACTGAATCTTTAAAAAAAAAATCTGTGACAGTAGCAGATGTTCAGAGTAGCTAGCCCAAGATCTAGTGGATAACATTTGGTAAAGACGGCCAGTTGTTTTCAGACTGTCTCACACCATGCCCTGTAAGTTTTCACTGAAACAACCCTGAATCATGTCCGTGGCTTCACAGTTTTTAACTTATCTGAGATTGAAAATAAGATGAGTTTTTATCATTGTTTCACATCTCTGCATTAAGGTGGGATACAATTTCCTTGCTGTCTCTTAAAACTTCTTTATTTTTGCTGTAGAACAAAGGAAAGAAAACTGGATACTACAGATGGTTAATGGAATGTAGTTGTCAGAATTTTTACATTGCATTTTTTACTTTAGATCTGAAGTCGGTAAAAAAAATCAGTGAATGGTTGTATATGAATTAATATGAGCAAGCAAATAAGGCAGTAGCTTGTAAATACTTTTGAAAAGTTCCAGAATAATTATCGGACTGCCTAAATAGGCATTAATTGAGTACTTTGAAATATGGAGCACCATAGGTGAAGTACCAGCAGTTAGCCTGGGCTAAAGGTGAAAGGATATTGTTTTGGTGTTGTCTGTCTGTCAGAACATACTTTTGGATACTTAGGTGGCTATAGGAACAATAGGTATCAGTAAATTTTCTTTGATGTCATTTATTGCGTAAGCTCTTACATGGCTATTTTCTCTCTAACACGGTTAAAAGAAAAATACAGAGGCCCACTAGAATAGCCACATAAGTATCCATATATTAAAAATGTCTTAGTATCTCAAGAGTTTCTTGGATATTTAATATAAAAACTTTAAATTCTATTTCTCTGAAATCTTTTTTCAAAATTCAAATGTAATCTGCTCAAATAATCTAATGATCACTCTTTCTTATATCAACCTCTTCATCCCCGGCCCATACCCCCACCCCATGGGGGTCAGATATTAAATAAAAGAACTTTAAAATGCAATATCTCTAAAACCGGCTATCAAAATTTAATTGTAATTGGCTCATATAATTTAATGATGACACATTCTTATATCCACCCTTGTCCCCCACCCTGTGTAGTATTGGGCTTAATTTTTAGAAATGTTCCTTTTTTCCCGGAAAATTAGTTACAAAAAAGTGTTTTAGCATAATAGTTTTTTTTTTACTTCAGGAAAACACAGACACTCCTGAGGAGGTAGATGGTCTTCGTGCAGATGCTGTATGCAATGATGGGCCTGGAGAACTTGTAGTTAACACTTCTTCATTTGGTAACTCTGAAGAAATAATTGATGATAGGGAAAGAGGGGAAACAACAGATAGTTTGTTGTTAATTCATACTGACACAGCAGATACCACTGAAAAGGTTCTGAAAACTGAAGAAATTGAAGATAATACTGAAAACTTGGTTGAAACTAAAGGTGACACAGTTGACTGTAAAGACCAGTTGTGTCCTAATGAAAGTAACACAGTTCTTGAGAAAGGGAAAGTTAATGAAATTGATTCATGTGATATTGTAAATAAAGTTTTAAATAAATCACAAAGTGAGGATATTACAGAAAAGTTTGCCATACATGACATTGAGACATCTAAGATAGTCGACACTGTTGATGTAGCAAAAGATAAACATACCCTTGAACAGTCACTAGAAACTAACCCTGAATCTGCTGAGAGTAAACATGATGAAACAGAACATAAATCTGAGGAGTCAGTTTTAGCAGACTCTGAAAATTCAAATGAGGTTGAACCTAAACATAACGCTGAAGGAAATAAATCGGAAATACATGAAGGAGTTGTTAATCCTGAGGTTTCAGATATTTTATCAAGCGAAAACACTGATGCTGAAAAAATTATAAGAAGTAATGGCGCCAGCAAAAACAGTAAAACCACAGATAGAATTACAGAATCTGATAGTAAAGTAAATGGTTATTCTGATTTATTGACAAATACAAGCAATAAAGAAACAGTAACAGAACTTGCAGCAAGTAGTGTTCCAGAACAGCAGAATGATACTTTGTGCAGTGAATTTAAAGTCATAGTTGATAGTTCAGATAAAAAGTACATAGAAATTGCAGCTGTAGAAAAACACAATATGGGGAATTCTCAATCGAAAGAAAGTGATGATAGTTGTGAGCCAGATAATGACAGTAACAGATTTGATTTTGAATTTGATGATTTATCAAACTCTTCAAGAAGAGAAAATCAGAATGGAGATAATGCTTACAGCACACCATCAAAATCAAATTATATGTCACCTGTTAAAGAGGATTCACTTAATAGTATTGAGTTGTCTGAAAGCAGTAGTATTAATTTGCAGATTGAGAAAGAAGTTTCAAAGCAGTTTCAGGAATATAGACCAAGATTAGGTAGTGCTGAAAGAAATGTTTTTGATGCATTCCCTGTGGATATACCAGCAAGTTCTGAAAACTCAACAACTACAGAAAGTGAAAGTGAACATTCTGATAGCACTGTTGAACAGGTTGGCAATCATACAGAAAGCCAAAAGACTGATTTAGTGAGTGGTACATCAGAACCATCCCTTAAGGTTGTTGAACCAGAAACATCAGTCAAGGCAGCTTCAGACTTTCTTAGTTCATTTGAAAAATTTCTTCAAAATCAGAGTCCAGATGAGAAAAGTGACTCAACCTCTGTGAAAAGTGACGAGACGGTTAAGAATGTTCCTGTAAGTAAAGAAATTTGTAAAACAAAAAGACGTCCGATATTTAAAACATTTGCCAGGTCTCAAAAGTTAAGAAGAGGAAGCAATAATAAAGAAACTGCAGCAAAGGATTCCACTTCTGATTCAGATGAATCAGATGCTCTGATGAAAGCTAAGCAAAAATATCAGTGTTTAAAAGAACTGAGAGTTTCATTAGATGTAACAGACATTAATAATTCAAATGCTCATGTAGTAGGAAAACCGTCAAAAACACTCCAAAGAAATTTTATTGCAAAATCCAAACTATCTAAAACAAATACTGCTAAACTTCAAGAGGAGTCAACATCTGATGCAGGATTAGATCCTTTAAGAGAGGAGCCAATTTTATCAGTTGGGGATGATTTAAAAATTGACACCTTCAAATCCCCTGTTAGAACTTCTTTAGAGGAAAGCACTAAACCATTGAAGAAACGAGGTCGTAGGAGTGATAATGAAACAGTTCATCAGGATGAAGTGTCTGAATCTGGAATATCAAAAATTAGTAATGCAGATGAAGATATATTTGAAAAGTCTTCAGATATTAGTGATGTTAAAGAAAATACCTCAGATGTTGATTTTTCTAATTGTGAAATAAAGAAACCAACAGAAAATTTTACTAGTGTTAACTTGATAAAAAAATCCTGTTGGGAAAATTCAACGGATACAGAAGGGGAACTGTTTAATGAAAAAGTTCCTTTTGACAGATCAAAATATTCTAGATCTTCTGTAAAAAAGAAAGCTAAATCCAATTCAAAATTATCTGAGTCAGAATCTGATGGACATCCTGTTCAACCAAAGGCTAACTTTGAAAAAGCTGACACTAAAGAGACAAAGGGCTTAAAAAAGGATATATTTTGTCGTCCAAATGCTGATTTACTTCCCAGAAGATCTGATAAAGCTAGTACAGTAATAAAGAAATATCCAGAAAGAAGTTGTAAACTCAGAATGAAAGTTTCAGAAAATAAAGTTAACAAAAAAGATGATTTAAAAGCTAAAGTTTCAGTTTCATCTGTGAAGAAATCTTGTGATAGCACACAGTCTCAAACAGTTCCTATTCCAAATACTAAAAAGAAAAAGAGAAAAAGAAAAGTGAAGCCCTGGTCATGGGGTAATGAGAAAAAGAGGTACAAACCAAAACCCAAACTTGATTCTGAAGCCTCTGATTTGACTGAAAGTGAGTGTTCAAATTTAGAACATGAAACAGAAATTACAGAAGGGCTTGAAAACAAAAGTACTGATAGTGAATTGACTGATGTGTCACATGTACTATTTAAGTCACAGTTGACAAGTTCAGATGAGAGTGAATCTCTGACAGGTGTAAAGTCTGGGAGTTCAAAATATGTTTCAATTGATACAAATTCTACTCAGATGAAAGAGGAATGTGAAGCTTCAACAGAAGATTCAGCTTTCAAGGATGGAAGCAATTTAACAGAGGAAGAATCAACAGAAGTTGAAGAAAGCTCCAATTTTAAAGCAAAATCTGTACCTAGCAGAGCTAAAAATCAAAGAAAAAGAGGTAAAGTAAGGAAGGGAAATAAGAAAAAGACAGAAATGCAGTCAATTAAACCAGACATGGATAATGAAAAAGATGGTGATGATCATGAAAATCCATTTTATGCAAATGATAAATATAAAGAAAATCACTTAGACAGTTACCAGTTAGAAGCAAATGATCATGATCATGAACTTCATGATGAGAATTTTCCGCCAAATGTGTCTCCAGATAGTGGTATTCAGTCCCTTACTGGATCCCCAGCTGGTCATGAATCACCAAATCTAATTTTTAATCAGCAGTGCTCAATGGCATCTAATTCTTTAACTATTTCCACAGTAACTTCTTCAAATCAAATTATTGATTCCAAAAATGGAATAGTTTCAAGTATTTTATGTGCAGCTGCTTCAGCTAGCTTAAGTTCAACATCAGTGACTACCTCTGTTATATCTTCAACTGAAACAGTAAGTGTTTTCTCAAAAAGTGTTCCAATTTCATCAGTGACTGCAACTGTGTCATTTAACCCATTGCCTCTGTGTGATATGCTGACTTCAAGCTCTAACTTTATAGCAACTTTTCCTGTGTTGGATCCACAGATAAATGGTGCAAATATAAATTCCAGTAATATGGAATTAAAAGATGCATGCTCAAAAAAGAAAAATCGAGCAAAGTTTCTTCAGCGTCACAAAGCAAGTACTCTTCTTCAGAAAGGTAGGTTACCTACTGAAGAAGAGAAAGAACAAAGACTTGAGGACAAGTTTGATTATCTGAGTAAAGTTGGTGCTAAGCCAGTCCTTGATGAAGCAGAAATGTTAAACTCAAATTTCATGAGTGGAAAAGAACCCCATAATCATATTTATGAAAACAATGAAAATAGTGTAGTTGGATTACTCAGTACGTCCTGCTCAGAAAATTTAAAAGCAGGTGCAGAGACCGATGTTGAAAATACCATGGCTGATAAAGAGACGGGTAGTGAAATGAGTAATGGTTTCATGGAACTTAAAGAGAATACCAAACATTTGAAAAGTAAGAAAAGAACTAACCATAGTAAACGATCTAAAAAAGGTAAAAAGAGTTCAAGGACTGAGACAAGTAATAGTGACATAACAGTATATGAACAAGTAAAACTAGATCAAGATAAATTAATACCTTCAAAGCAAAAAAACTCTATTGAAAAAAGTAATGAATGTGTTGAAGAAAAGGTAAATGAAATAAAACCCAAAAAGCGAGGGAGAAAGAAGAAGGAAATTAGAAACTGTCAGAGCAATCTTGATGTTGGAGATGTAAATGATAGGGTTAATGGACATGCAGAAGAAAGTGTTCAAAGTGATAATGAAATTATCAAAGATGCAAACAAAATTGAACAGACAGAACCTTCTGAAAGTGATTTACTGACAGAACCTTCTGAAAGTGATATACTGACAGAACCTTCAGAAAGTGATTTGCAGACAGAACCTTCAGAAAGTGATTTACAGACAAAACCTTCTGAAAGTGATTTACTAGGGTCAGCTTCACTGACAGAAAGTAATGTTGAAGATAGCTGTTCAGAAGTTGTGAAATTTGAAGATGTTGAGGTAAGTGAAATATCAGAAAACACTTTTAAAACAGAGAAAGTGATAGAGAGTGAAGTTGATATAACAGATTCATCTGAAATAACACATTTAGAAAGTGATGAAGGAGTGAAAGGACTTCATTTAAAAAGAAAAGGAAGAACAAAGAGGAAGAGAGGTAGAAGTAAAGGTAGAAGTTCTGAAAGGAAAAATTTATGTAATCAGAGATCTAAACTGGATACAGTTTCTTTAGAAAAAAACGATAGTGTACCTGACATCGAAGACACTAGTTCAGAGCCTGCATTTTCTTCACCAAATCCAGTTTTAGATGATGTGTTTGATGGTGTTCCTAGTTCAGACAATGTGACTTCAGACCAATCTTTAAGAGATGGCCAACCTAAGGATTTATCAGCACCAAAAAATGAAAATGAATCTGATAGTGAACAGTTTATGGATTTTGCCAAGTATGAAAATGCTAGTGCTGGAAACTCAGATGAAATAAGTGACACTGTAAAGAAAAGTATTGAAATAGAAAATGATGCAGATCCTTTATCATTAAATGAAGAAACTGCATCTCTGCCTGATTTGAACTTACCAATTTCTGAAGTTATTCCTGTTAAACGAAAACGTGGTAGGCCTTCAAAGAAAAAAAATGGAATTCAGACAAACGGAATGCAAACAGTGCAAAGTAATAAAACCAAACTATACAATAAGGTAGCTACACCACCTTATGGTTCACCAAGTTACAAGTCGGCACCATTTAGGACACCTCCTTACCGATCATCGTCATACAAATACCATCCAACAAGATCACAACCTTTTAAATTTCTCACTGGTAGATCTCCACCATATAAACCTTTTTCTGTTAGATCACCAGTTTATAAACCTTTTCCTGGAAAATCATCATCTTATAAGATACTGACTTGCAAGTCACCACCATATAAGCAAAAGTACCAGGAGCTTTTAACTAAAAGAAAAAGAGGTAGGCCAAAAGGGTCTAAGAATAAAGTGAAGACAAATTCTCTCACAAATCAAGGCACTGGACAACAGGCTGGGATACAACAAACTATGCGGAGGCCAGTTGGTAGGCCTCCTTTAATAGCAGGAAAACGCCCAAGAGGAAGACCTAAAGGCTCTGGGAATAAACTGAAAAAAATTGGCTTGTTACCAGGAAAATCTGGAATTCAGACAACAAGAAGTCATCCTGTTGAATCATCTCAGCCCATGATGCAGTGGAGAGAGAGTAAAATTATCCCTGAAGGAGAAGAAAAGAAGAAACGTAGAGGTCGACCACCGAAAAAGCCACAGTCTGTGGATCAGAATGTAAGGAAAAGTAGTCCTAAAGGTAAAGAAATGCAAAAGAAATTAGGGGCTGACTTAAATGACCATAGCAGTCCAGCTAGAGACTCTCTAGATACTTTAGCTCAGACTTTACCAGTAGGTAGTCCAGATAGAAGTGATTTCTCAATAGGACCAGATGAATGGCTTTCTGATCATAGTTCCGGCTTTCTTAAAGATAGAATCAAAAGAAAAAAGATGATTCCTGACCAGAAGTCAAGACCTTACTTGGAGCCTGGAGAGAGCATTCTTCAGCCTCCACGAATGTGCCATGAACATGAATCAGATGTTGGTACTGATTTTAGTGGCAGGGAACCAGCACAGTCTGTCAGCTCTCTTGACTCCGATACCAGTGGAGGGGGCAGCAGTCTCAGTGTAAAAACATCTGCCATTCAAATGTGGATGGAAATAAGTAGGCATAGAAAGAAGAAGAATAAGAAAAAGCTTCTACATTTCAGAAGTAAACACAAAAATATAATAGACCCAGTGTTCAATGCAGAAGTGGATTATTTAACAAATATGGTTCCAAGATTATCAATTTCTCCTAGAGGAGAAACATACCTGAAAGTGAGACCAGGAGAAATGCCCTTGCCAAGTATTTTTAGGATTGCAAGAATTGATGTGAAGAAAAAGAAAAAAGATAAACTGTTTGTTTTTGAAAAAGCCAAACCGCTGAAACCGAAAAATGATTCTGAACTTTCCACTAAGGACAAAATTAGATTAGGTAGAAAGATCAGCATGCTTAGTGAGACTTTTCTTGATCCTGATGACTTTAAAAGTCTACAGCAGTGTAACTTGCCACCAAAGAAACGGCTAAAACTTTTCTCAACATTTGGTACTGATGATGAAAATCATTCAGATGGACATCAGAAACCAGAGAAACGAAAAGGTCGACCTCGGAAAACACCATCTGCCACTCAACAAGCAAGACTTGCATTTGGTGAGTATTACATAGACATTGCACGAATGTTATGAATAACAATTCTTTAATTTAAAAAAAAATTACAATGATTTTGATTTTAAACTACATTAAATTTTGTTTATAATAGTTAAAAAAAGAAAGATTTTGTTCAGTCTGGTCAGGTGAACAGGAAGTTTTATAGATGAAAGTCTGTGTGTTTAGAAACTGCATAAACATACAGCCAAGTAAGAAGACTTGTTTTAGCTTTGTCCACAGAGCTGATGTCATGGTGGTTTGTCTGTCTTCCGCCCGTCAATCTGTTTGTACACTTTTCCTTGATAACACTACAGGTCACAATTTTCATTTGACTTTCATGAAACTCGCTCGGAAGTCAAATAATTACATTCTTTTCAAGAATTGAAGTAATTGTTGAAAGTTCACTGGAAAATAATTAGAATATATAATATGAAATAATAATGTCCACCTATTGTGTTATAACAGCTGTTTTATTAGTCTGTTGTTTGGGAGATACAATTATTTTGAATTTTGGTTAGTGTGACAAAACTTTCTGTAGTGAATATACAAACTTCAAATCTGCTTGCTTTTGGCAACATTTTGTAAAAACGAATGTTGCAATAAGATGTAAAAGATCATAGCCAATCAAAGCCTCGCAATCATTGTTTTTTCCTTTGCCTAAAATACTGGACAAATGCAAAATATTTACAGATATAATTTGGCAGACAGCTATATTTTGTTAATATCTGGTATTTATTTGCAGCAAATAGAACAGCTGCTTGCCGCTGTAATAAGAAATTGGAATTATCGCTTTTTTATGACTCTGAGCTTTAGCACTTACCATGATTATTACACAATTACAGGGATATTTTCAAAAGTGCAGAAACACACTCAGACATGCTTATCTGCTCTGCAGGTTTCCCTGGTATTATGTACAGTTTGAAATGGCAGGAAAAAAAACTATAAATTGATTATACTACTGTAGGGTTGTTCTGTTTAATGCTTGTTGATTTGTTTACAAAAATACTGCATTTCCTACTTATTTTGTTGTGTCTGGAAGTTTCTGTGAATAGTTTTGTTTCTTTCCATTTAAACATTGATTGTAGGCTTAATCTAACTTACATTAACTACCCGTTTAATGACTGGTTTTCCCGTACTTGTGCCAAAAAGAAGGGACAGCGGAGGTCGTAGTTTAATTCTGCCGACAAAGTTTGAACCCCAGCCATACCAGTTAGGAGTCTGATGCTCTATTCAAGAGCCATGCTGCCTCAGTGATAGGGATATTCTTTTAAAGCAGTTTATTTGGCCTGTGGATTCAGTATGAAAAGAATAGAACTTTATTTAACATAATTGAAGTATGTATAGGATAAAAAAAGTCAGCTTACATACTCTGATAAATTGACAGTTGCCAGGTGTGGGTTATTTAGTTTCGAGTCACTAGCCTTATGTAAAACTTAGTACCGAATTATCTAATGTACAAAATAGACTTTGTAACCTTGTTCATAAAGTTTACATTATATTGCTTTCTTTCGCTGTGACTACTAGCCAGAACTCCAGGAAGCAGTTGTCTCGATTAAGAACTTGTTATATAGTCGAGTTAAAAATGACTCATTGATTCTTACATAACCTTCCATGGACTACTGAGTATTCCAGATAAGTGACCCTCGTAGGGCTAGTCCTTATTAAGCTTTAACATACAACCTGGTTACCCAGACCACCACTGTAGCTGGTCATTGATATCAAAATTATGTTAAAAAATTTAGCATTTTATATCCTTGCCATTGTTGCAAAACGTATTCTAAAACAAGTGCTTGTTTGTTTATGCTGAGAGATGATTCATTTAGGCTTGTCTAGATGTTGAATATGTCTGTAAATTGTGTCTATTTCTTTGGTTTGATGAGATTATCCTCATTCTGAGCTATCATTACTGTCAGTTTCTAGAAAGTTTTGGCCAACTTCAATGTATGATGTAGGTATCATAAAGGTATATACTGGGAGATAGGCACCCTCCATCTTGTCAGGTTTAATTGAAAGTGCATGTTAAGTTGTTGACTTGAAGTGTGCATAATATCCTGATGAATAGATGTCTGTGCATGATAATTATTATTTTTTCTATCACACAGAAGGCTTCAATTCAAAGAAAAACATTGTAAGAACTTCTTAATTTCATACAAGTTATGACTGTTTGGCTCCATACACTCAATTGGCTTGTAGCATTATTTGAATTTTAACTCTTTTAATATGCTTTCAGCCGAAATAATTTGTGTTTATAAAGATTTGACTATTCAAGCCAAGTCGGTGTTGGTATAAGCTGGAATTGGATTTGTTTCAAGGGTTGACTACAAAACTGTCGTAATTTGTATTAAATAAAGAATTGGCTAATATTGTAGATTTATTATAAAGGATAAATATAATACTTATTGAACTCACAGAAAAGTTAGACAAGTAACTACTCATATAATCTTGCAACAACTAATTACCTCACTCAAAGTTGAGACAGATAATCACCTCATTCGTACTTGAGACAGATAATCACCTCCCTCAAAGTTGAGACAGATAATCACCTCATTCGTACTTGAGACAGATAATCACCTCACTCAAAGTTGAGACAGATAATCACCTCACTCAAAGTTGAGACAGATAATCACCTCCCTCAAAGTTGAGACAGATAATCACCTCATTCGTACTTGAGACAGATAATCACCTCACTCAAACTTGAGACAAATTATCACCTCATTAAACTTGAAACAGATAATTACTTAACACAAACTTGAGACAGATAATAATTTCACTCAAACGTGAGACAGTAGTACCCACATGAACTTGAGAAACATTTTCAATCGCCCAATTAAAACTTGAAAGATATTCACCTCACAGGAATGAGAGAGATATTCACCTTAAAGGAACTGGAAATGGTTAATCACTTCACTTAAACCTGAAACAAACAATGTTATTACAGAAAGTTCTGGCAGATAATCACATCACATAAATTTGAGACAAATAAGCACCTCACTTGAGACATGTAATTACATAAAAAAATTGAGGGATAATTTAGGTCAATCTAGCTAGATTTAAAAAATTGAGGGATAATTTAGGTCAAGCTAGCTAGATTAAAAAAATTGAGGGATAATTTAGGTCAATCTAGCCAGATTAAAAAAATTGCAGAGTCCAGAGTCGGTAATGTTCTTTTTTCGTAGACTTGCTGAGGAGGGTTCACATGAATAATTGGGTCAACATATAGGGCAATTTGTAGAATTGATACTTCTAGCTCATATGAAAACTCTTTTATTTATTGAATCCTATTTCCCTTTGTCAACTAAATGTGTTGCAATTTTATCAGCAGGCATATCTTTCTAGAAAATGCTTTATTGTTTTCTGTGAGAGAAAAAGAAATAAAAAAAGAGACAGCTTGAAAAACAAATACTTAATTTTAACTGTGAAACAGAAGGAATGTCCAGTTTGTATTCTTTTTCACTTTTGCATTGTATGACTCTAGCATATGTTCCAGATGTGTGAGTAGGTGCAGGTGTGTGTCAGGGTTTGGAGGGGGGGGGGGGGAGATAGGGATCTTAATTATTTGTATTAATGTGTAATGTATGAGAATGCTTACTCTCAAAATCAAAAATCCTATACTTACTTTGCTGTAATTTGATTGTGAAACTTGTTTCGTCAACTTACATTAATCATGGTTGGAACATCTCTCTTGAAGAAACAAAAAGTTCAGAAGAAAAAAGGCCAGCAGTTTTCATTATCGGTTACCATCTTACAGCCGATTGGACTGAGACATTGCCCAAAGATACACCCTGAGTGGCCTGAATGACCCTGTATAAAATCCATGTTTTTTTGGTTATTAAGTGAACACCACTGCCGCCCACTTCTGGTTGGAATCTATGAGTGGGGTGGTATAGTTAGCTAAACGTCAAACCTAATTAAGATTATTTCTACTGGTTTGTAGAAATACAACAATATGTGACCCTTGGGGATAACATTTGTTCCAGATATAATGTATTGATCCTCAATTTTGTGTGACTGAAAACATCTCTTAGAACATCAAGTATAGGAAGAGCTGTATTGATCAATCAAGGCTTTAACTATTATCAAATTGTACTGTAATACATACATCTGATTGATCATGTATGACTTGCAAAAAAAACATTAAAAAAAGTGACGATAGAAAGCTAGCAACAAATGAAAAAACATTCAGACAAGAGGGTAATTTAGTAATTGAATAAATAGAGCAATGATTAGTAGGGCCTAAGGCGTTTGTATCTGCTGCAAAAAAGAAAGATACCAACAAGATAATCTAATTTTTTGATTCCCACAGAATAACATCACATTTGTAACATGGTTTTATCATATGATGCTTAGTGGCGATTCCATACTACAAAACGGCCTCTAAGTAGAAATATGGTTGCTGAAAAATATCTTGAATGGTGTTAGAATTTACTGTGCTGAAGATCAGAATAATATTATATCTGTTTCGTTTTAAAGGTGCCAATAAATACTTTGGGTCATTTAAAACTGTTAAAATTAAAATACTTGGCAATAAGGGATTTCTCTGTCATCATATCAAGGTGGTTGGCTGCTGATTAAAGGTAATAAATATCAAATGTTGAACTGTAGACTATGATTCATAAAATTATTTAATCATTAATTTTCAGGTCCCATATGGAAACGATTGATCATATTAATGATTAAGTTATCATAGTTCCACTTCATAAAATTTGTTTCTTTTTTATTTTGAAAATAAAATTCTTTGATTATTTCTTTATGTCTCGTATTTTCTACTTCAGGTGAAGGTCAGCATCAAAAGGACCACTTCAGCTTGGGCAAAGATGGCTGCGATGATATGGCGTCGTTTGCTTCTGTTGCTATGTCTGGTCAATCGTTGTCTGCCTTCTCCCCTTCCAGGGAATCTCTGCCAGACCTATCAAATGTTGCTAATCTCGAAGCATTGCTCGAAACTACGACAGCCACCACTGTACAAAGTACACACACAGTATTATCAGAGACCACTGGAAAAGATTCCGGGGGAACGACCACTGTCTCGGACTGGATAGCACATGAACATGGTGGTCAGTTGAACATAGAAACCGGGACAAGTGACATCCAGTCATCGAAATCATGTGATAGGTGCTCTTTAAATCAGTCATGTGATCACGATGATTCTAGTGGCGTGGAAAGTAGCGCTACAGGGTGTAAACTGTCAGGGAAACTTTTGAACCGAAATGTTAGGCAGCTAAAACGGAAATACCGAAAAAGGGCAAAATCGCCATTTCTAAAGAAGTCAAGGGTACAGAACCTAGTAACAGAGACAACAAAAGGGGATCAGTTAAGCGGAGAAGAATCTCAAGATTGGTCTGTTAGGTCGGTCTGCTCCGAATCAGAACCGTTGCCAGTAATCCATCAGGAGAAGCGTAAATGGGACAGTGACGATGAGTATGATACGGTTGACAGTAAACGGGCAAAAGTGCAAAAAAGGTTAGTATCACTAGTGTCATTAGTATGTTTATAACAGTTAAATAAACATGCACTTCATTATCAAGGGGATACAGCATAGCCACCCTTGGGGAACACAGAAATGTGTTTGTTGTAGAGAGGTGTTGTTCTGTAGAGATAGATTCCTAATATAATTGACGTGAGAGATTGGATAGAACTTTCAATTGTGCATAATCATTTGCCACTGTAACTTCCTATTGAAAGTGACAAATTTTGGCCCAAGTTTCATAAGAAAACTTAAATCATTGCTCAGCTGAGTGAGTGTTTAAACGCCTTTTTTCATTAAGAATAAAGATATCCATGTTGTCATTTTAAATAATAGTCTTTTTTGTTATAAAGAATTTGCATGTCTAAAGAAGGAAAAAGTTGTACAATACTACATGCAAGTCAGATATAACATCACATACATTTGAGTACAACTCAAGAATGCTATAAAACCACAATTTCCTGTAAAAATATTGACAATTGTATATAAATGTAATTAAGAGATACACTGCAACCCCGTTATAACGCGGTAGTCGGGGTCCAACTGGTCAGACCGCGTTATAAGTGAGACTCTTTTTATAACGCGGGCCAACCCCGCCCCCGGGTCCCCCACAAACGACACATAACGCGCAGTACCCCACCCACCTAACCAAATTAAAGCATATTGATGTTTAGCACGCATCATCTTTTTTATGAAATCGAGAGGTTAAATTGTGAAAATAATGATTCTATGTAAAATAAATTAGTTAATTAACAGCGAAATTAAATGTATAAAGAGAAATTCTTACGTAAATATTTGCTATTGAAAACGAAAGTACACCATTTTCCGAAAATGATGGCTAAAGTGAAAGTCTTTTTTTGTTAAAACAAACAATAACAGTTTTGTAATTGATTTATTTAAGTTCAGGTAGCCTGCAATAAAGATGCGCAAACAAATATTAATTCACACGATTTAGAAGTTATTGTTTAACAAACAAAGAGGTCAGCTTGTGAATAACGGAGCCGTGAAAAATACCAGTAGCCGTAATTGTTTTAACACTTCTTTGTTTATAGAGGCTTGATACCGCGCAAGTGACAAAGATCAATTAACTACCTGCCATGTTGTTTTTTCTTTCAACATTTGTTTTGTATAGGGACATGCTGCTTTTTTGACAGATACATTTTGGTCGATCCCAATTTTGGGAGCCAAGACCCAACCCGTACATCCGCGTTATAACGAGGTCGCAGTGTAACTATTAAACTGACAAACACAAATTCTTTAAATGAATAAACATGTAAGGGGCTGTTAAGTGGTGAAATAAGTTGAGCATGTTACTGAGTACATTTTGTAGATTTTTCGAGAAAATCAGGCCTGGTCTATTCTGACAATACCTAAGGTTACATGTTAGTAACAAATTTACACATGTCCTTGGATTTTTTGTATAAGCTAATTTACAGATATTGCCTGTACAAATTATTCTGTCAATGGTTCAAATTCTTTAAAGCAAAATATGAATTTAATCACGGTCTGTGATCAGTGGGAAAAAAAATTAGATAGGAATTATTATGTGCATTGAACTTAATAAAATGGTGTGTATTTCTTTAAATTTTTAACAATTTTTTTTCTTTGTAATTACCATAATGAAGAGTGATTATCTTCAAGACTACAGAATGCGGTCCTTATTGTGTATTAAATTTCATATGTCACAAAATAATTGTCGGAAATTTCAAAACAGAACACGGGTTTCTTTTATTTGTAACGGTTAAATCAAGGTTTGAAAATGTCTGCCAAATTTATCTTTAAAAAAGATGTGTAGCTTAAAAAAAAAACAACCCAAAATGGCTCATATCCAATTACTAAATGTTGTTTGAAATCTGACTTTACCGTTATACTAAGGTATGAATGAAGTTTCCCCTAACTGGTAGTTTGGGTTACCAAACATTCTAAAAGATTAAACTTTGCAATCTAACTGCAAGTAATTTAGCATTAGAGTAATAAATAGTTTGGATCACGTCATGAAAGTAAGCAGGCTGTTTGTTTCTGCGTTAATAAAGTCTTTTAGTAGTCTGCAACCTTAGCTGCTTGCACAAAACCAGGGACAAGTAAAACATTTTGTCGGGGTACATTTGTCAGAAAAGACCAGTAACAACAACAGCAGCAGCTACTGAACTGGAATTTTCTTAAAACCTCACAAAATTATGGATTCACATTGAAAGATGTTCAGTCAGCCTTTGATAAATAAAACGGCATGTAATTTAATCTGTTAGTTTTCCATCCTGGTCACTGTGAAATATATAGGATGCTTTTCAGTACACCAATAAAATGAATTTTTCATTGAATAGTTTAACTTTCCACTGAAAAGTTTGAATGAAAGTATTTCAACTTCTTTCCAAAATTGTTAAGAAAGTCAGCGAAGCATTCCAAATCCTACTGGCAAGTTGTAAGGCCACTAAGTTGAAAAAAAAAATCCAAAATATTCAGAGTCCGGATTCAGTGAATGCAATGAAAGTTAAACATGTTAAAGGTAATGCTTGTGGGAAAATGCAGACATATTTGTAAATGCTAAAAAAATCAATTCAGAATGCCCTGTTCAGATTTGTTAAAGTGCAGTTAGAAAATAGAGAAATAAGGATTTACCAATAATTTGATGGATATGTATTTCATATTTCATTGTTGATTCTCTGAAGTTCTGAACCATAAGAGTAGTTTCTTTTGTTCCCCCATTAGGAATGACACTAAAACACAATGGAATTCATTATATTATTTACAATGAATTCTTAGATACTGAGACTGGCATGAATTAGTCATTATGCTAATAATTAATAATGTTCATAATAATGTTCATACTAACACCTCCATGATGATTACCCAATGATACATGTATATTGTCATCTTAATACTGTAAATTTCCATATGTTAAAGCGTAATATGTTCTTGTCTGTGATCATGGATGTGTGAAGTATTATGGTAACACAGGATAATATGATTACATAAATGTTTTAAGTTACTCGTTTTAATATTTTTAATGTTTTTTTTTTTTCAAGTAATTTAGTTTTTCTTATTACTTACCCTTTTAACAGATCAATCACCAAGCGTGCAATAGAAAAACGTCCCAAAAAATATGATTTGGAAAGAAATTTGACATGAATGTATAATATGGTATAAAAATGAGTAAATGCACAATTTGAGATGGTAAATACGGATACAGTTGAGGGGTGATCGTGAAGTTCTTGAATCTTGATGTAAGCGAACAAGCAAAATACATAGGGAATATTCTTCAGATGGTTCTTATTGCTTGAGTTTACAGAAACCACAGAGTAATGAATCTCATTAGAACACAAGGGTTATAAATTTTTCTTAATCATACGTTCACTTAGCAATGACACCCAAATTCATTATTGAAATATGCAGAGCTTTTTGGACAGCCATATTTAAAAGTAAATATCTCAAGAGGATTGCCCAGCCTTTTTATACCCCCAAGACGAAGTTTGGGGGGGTATATAGGAGTCACCTGGTGGTTGGTTCTGTCGGCGGGCGGGCGGGCGGTCGGTCGGTCAGTCAGGTGGTCTGTTGCATTTTCCTTGTCCGGAGCATAACTTGAAAACTACATACAATGGTCAAGCACATTGAAAGGAAGTGCAGTGCACAAGAACCATAACTCCATCTTGACTCATTACAGAGTTATTGCCCTTTGTTACTTTTCCTTGTCCGGAGCATAACTTGAAAACTACTGGTTGGAATTCAAACACTTCATACAATGGTCAAGTATGTTGAGAGGAAGTGCAGTGCCAAGAACCATAACTCTATTTTGACTCTTACGAGTTATTGCCCTTTGTTACTTTTCCTTGTCCGGGCATTACTTGAAAACACTGATCATTACAACTTCATAATGGTCTAGCACAAGAAGTGCAGTGTACAAAACCATAACTCTATCTTTAATTACAGTTATTGCCTTTTTTACTTTTCCTTGTAGCAAAACTTGAAACTATGGTTGGAATTCAATACAATTCATACAATGGTCAAGTACATTGAGGGAAGTGCAGTCACAAAAACCATACACTCTTTCTTGACACATTACAGAGTTATTGCCCTTTGTTGCTTTTCCTTGTCCGGAGCATTTCTTGAAAACTACTGTTGGAATTCAATTCAACTTTTATACAATGGTCAAGTACATTAGAAAGGAAGTGCAGTGACGAAACATATCTATCTTGCTCATTACAGAGTTATTGCCCATTTACTTTTCCTTGTCGCAAAGCATAATGGATACTGGTTGGAATTCTTGTACAATGTTAGCACAATTAGTGAAAGTGCAGGGTACAAGAACCATACTCTATTGAGTATTTACAGAGTTATTAGAGAATTATTACAGAGAACAATATCTCTATTTTTTTTTCTTGAAAGGGTTATAGAACTTCCTCAGATCAAGCAGTCTTTCGGGGTATTAACCACATTTAGTGATAGCTCTAGTTTGGCATTGCAGCTGTACGTTCGAAAGAAGGGGGCCCAAGGAATACCGCATCAGAATTTTACACTTTGAAATAGGGAAACTTCTATCTGAATGACTTTATTCTTTGAAACTGACAGTATTTACAGAAAAGTTAGGGGTGGGGGGTTCATACTTCCTGCAAGAAAGAACTAAACTTGTATAAACACTGTATGAGAGGAAACGTCTCTCTATACAGAGCCCTTAATGTTAAGTTTTACTTGGAGGGTACAGACAAAGAAACAGTGAGGGAGGAAAAGGAGATTAAGGGTAAAAAGAGGGAGAAGGCATGACATGTTAGAAAGAGAATAGCAAATGTATACAATCACAAAAGAAAGAAATTTTAGTATACATGTACGTCAAGAGACATTGAAGTGTGCAGACCTTTGCACCAATTGCACCTAATGACAACTAAAGCTTGATATAATTGTATTGCAGGCGAGTATCTGATGAAAGCCAGGAAAGTGACACAAGCATTGTTAAAAAGAGAGAGGGTGTTTTTCAGAAGAAGAAGTACCAGAAGGCTGGTCTCTACTCGGACTCATACAAGGATGAGGAGTAAGTTGTTCTTACTGATAAAAAATGGAAATGAACAGGATGTTTGTCTTCATAAACTCAAGGTCAAGTTCGAAACTGGGTCACATGTGGTTAAAATTAGGTCAAAGGTCAGATAACCTTGTGACCATTCTACCTGTAGTGGCCAAACTTTAAGTAGAATCAGCAGAAAAATTGATCTGAATATTTATCTCTAACTTAGGCTAAGTTTGAAACTTGATCACATGTAGTAAAAAACTAGGTCACCAGGTCAAATAATAGAAGAAGCTTTATGAACACTTTAGGGGCCACATTTAACCACCAATCATCATGAAAATTAATCAGAATGTTTGTCTTGATGGTCTCTAAGACACATTCACAACAGGGACATGTTGAGTAAAAAACAAGGTCACAAGGTCAAATAATAGAGAAACTGTGTGGTCATTGTAGAATGCACATTAAAATTTGTACTCAAATGTTTTGAAAATTAATCAGAAATTTTGTTTTGTTAATCTCTAGGTAAAGTTTAAATCTTGGTTATGTTGGGTCAAAAACTAGGGTCAAAATTACCCCACACATAAAATTACTTATTTTGCATGATCAAAATCTTTGATGGACATATTGTAAAACAAACTTGGGTACATGGATAGCAATGTGTGAGTTCACATCTGGATATTTGTTTGTTGTGTTTGTTACCTTGGTGTGAAGAGCAATCGTGGTACTCAGGTGAGCGATATAGGGCCAGCATGGCCCGCTTGTTATGATAAAATTCTACTGTAATGCGAGACATAATTGACTTTATTTTATAACATAAAATTGGAGATAGGAAGTTTTCAATCCAATTTTTCTCACAGCGGCAGGTAAACACTAAATCAGAAAGCAAAAAATGGTACATTTCTGTTCATAATAAATAGTTAACTGATATAAAGTAAAACTACCATGAATAACCTTCAGATTTATCTTCATGTGCATCTGTCTGGCTTTAATGCTTAAGTGTTCACCAGTCCAATTTTTTGTCTGTCCTGGTTCTAACTTAATTCAACTTTCTATGCAAGATAAATGGTGTTGACCCTATCTGCCAATTTTCTGAACAGTGAATTTTTATTTACTGCAATATTATTAATCATTGTAAACTGTTGAAAAGGATTAATTAAAACCATGTATATAATTATTGAATAACAATGTGAAAAGTGATATAAATATGGTATAAGTACATAATAAAACGATTAAATTTACATGAAAGTTGCATTGTAAAATTAGTTTTAACTTCGATGAAAAGCTTAGCATGACTGTATGTAAATCTGGCTTTCTGAAGGTCCAGTTGAAATGATAGAAATGAAGTTAATTTTCCTTTCTGTCAGCGGAAAGTTTGCTCCAATAAAATACATGTGTCACATTTCATCTTTAAGAAATTCATAACAGGTCTTTCTTCAAAAATGATTTCAGTTAAAATTAGTACATGTACCCAGAGGTTGTGGGTTCAAATTGTCAGTGGAATTTAACTAAGATCTCCACAATCTGAAAGAGAAAGAGAAATGGGCAAGTAAGGAAAAAATTCTAAAGACAAACTCACATCCAAGTAAAAATGTCTTAATTAGCTATTCTACATGTTTTAATTTACATTAATGACTAAAAACGAGCAGACCATAAAGAATCTAAGTAGTAAATTTATGGTTGAATGAAATTGAAAGAAGTGAAGCGGGGTGTGAAAGTACCCATTAAGTTAATTAAGTTGCATTGTGTCTAATGTCCGTATTGAATTGCAACAGTATGCATGCACATTTACAATACAGAGACACTGAAATAGTTAAATGGTGACGCTTACACCGACCTTTGTCAGTTCGCTAGTATTCTTATTTCTCTGTTACATGCGAACTTCAGAATATTTGAAAACATTAGGGTCCATTAGGGAATGTTTTATCCCCTTAGTTTATAATTCTTTAATGTTTTATTTCAGTGGACTGGTATATAACTTGAGAATGTTGTCTAATCTTTTTCATCATTAATATCAAATATACTTTGACCCCCAGGGGTCAAAATTAACCCGGCCTGGGGTCACTTGATTTCACATCTAGGCTTATGTAAGGAAAACTTAAATATCTTCTTGACAAAAACCACAAGTCCAAGAGATTAGATATTTGGAATGTAGCATTGTGTAGTGGACCTCTGTGAATGTTGTACAAATCAGGACCCCCAGGTTAAAATTGACCCTTCATGTGATGTGATTATAGCCATTGGTAGCCAAGTGAACATTACAGGGCCATCTTGTCCCTCTTGTTGAATTAGCCATGCATTGCAAACACCAACATCTTGATACTCATAGCCCTTATAAAGAGAAAAGTGCTATTTTGGGGAAACTTCTATAGTCTCTAGTGCTATAGTGTTACTCAGGTAGTAGTAAAGGATAAGCAAAGAACTTAGTTAGACTGGTTCTGATCTGTGTTCTTCAGAAAGGCCTAAAGTTGGTATTCAAACATTGAGGCTCATCTTTATTTACTGCAATCTGAAGGCATAGACCAACACTGGACTTAAACCTTGATTGAGCAGGCAGTCGTACAGTATCTTGCTACTTACCAGAATGCCAACTTGAACCTACAACCAACTAGACATTTATGTGTCTCAGTTGTATTCTATATACCCTCACCCTGCTAAATATCTGAAATGGACTGGTCCATCTGTCAGTACGGACAATACCATTAATTGGTTAAAGGGGCTTACAAAAAATTTATTGACTGAAAAGCATGATCAGATTGCAGGAAGATTCATTTTGCCATCAGCTGAGTGATGCAGAGTTAAATGTTATATTTCAGTGCTATAAACAACTTAATTGCTGTATAAAATCGAAAATTACAGATAAAATTAGCTATTTGTATGCATTTCATGTTCGGTTACGTTATTGTGGAATTCATGCATGAATGTGTGAATGAACTCGTAAAGGGTACCAAAGTAAAAAGTTAAATTTATGCTGCAATATTTAGTAATATTATGAAAAAGAAAAGTAATGATCTCATTTAAAGCACCTACAAATCGTATCTGTAGTTACGTGTTATTTGCTGGTGTTTTATAAAGCTTTGCATATACAAAATGACCTATATCAATACAATTTGCATGGGTACATGTTAAAAAATTAAATTGATATTTGTTATGGTTGCCAAACTAGCACCTGGTATAGAATTGTAAAATAATGACTTAGTTAAAGATAACCTTGTCATAAACACGTATTTATTACGTGGAAGTATTTCATTCTTTCTTTTCTTTTGTTTGTTTTATAAAACAAGGTCATCCATGAACGAGCGGTCAATTTAAGGGCACAATTGTCTTAGCAGATAACCTTGACACTTTCAAATTGAACAGCGAATTTGTTGTCAATAGGTAACATACTGGACTTGTAAAGCAAGATTTGCAGGGTTTGAATACCCAGCACAACCACTGTTAAACATTCAAAACTTACAATATGGGAAGAAAACTGTAAAACAAATCGTTTCGTTTATTTTCCCCTGTGTCTTCCTATTTCTTGTGAAGGTTTTAGTACATTTGTTGACAATTTGTTATCAATGTCAGTTCAGTTTTGAGTTTCACAATGAATTTTGGACGTGGTCCAGCATAGCTTATGCTCTAGGGCTCATCCCTCCGTCTGTCCATAAACTTTCACTTGATAACATTACAGATCGCAATTTTCATTTGACTTTCATGAAAGTTGCTCAGAAGGTTGCCTGCTCTGTTAGCTTTTCGTTGATAATATTCCAATAGATTTTCACAAATTTACTCAAAACAGTCCAGCAGAGTGATACTGGCCCTTATGGGCCTCTTGTTTAATATACTTTACCCCACCCCCACCCCCACCCCCACCCCCACCCCTACTCACCACTGCAAAAAAAGAAAGAATGAAGTCTGATAACATTGTTCCTAATGAGCAAGTTGTCAGTTCAACATCAAGACTTAAACTCTCACTGATTGACAGTCATGGGTTTGAGCCACACTACCAACTTGACTCTTATATGAGGTAGGCAGTCAGCAAGTTCTTACAGCAACTTGGAAGTCTAGTTCTGGTTATTCCCAGGAATGATTGTAAGGTTTAACTACCCACCCAGGAATGATTGTAAGGTTTAACTACCCACTTGTGAATAACTGAAGTACTGCTGAAATGGGGGATGGTAACCCACAAGAAAATGGTACAGACAGCTTATCCTTCTCTACATTCTGCTTAACTTTAGGGTAGTTAAGGTTCAGTAAACAATGATTTCAGTAGAAAAGTCACATTTGAGCAACTTTCAAGAAAAACAGTTTACCAAAAAAGAAAAAAAAGGAGTGGAAATAGCATTTTTTATGAGTTTTAAATTTTTCCGATTTGTTGGCAGATATGGTTATGATTTTATTGCCTCCCTTCATGGACTGGTACACTAAATTGTATAATTTCATTGCGTTTACATTCCTTTAATTTTTGCAGTTTTTTTGCAGTAGAATCCGTCGATATTCTTATGTAGCCCATGTACTTCCATCATATGCTTCTATTGTCATTTTAAGCTGTAAACACATCTTACGTTGAGACACAGACCATTGTTCTAAACAAGGGATCAATGATGCCATTTAAGCAAAAAACAACAGCTGTGCTGGAAAAAATGAGGGTGTTTATCTTGAAGTTCTAGAACAATTCAAGGTTTTATTTTTCTTGTTTTTATATTTGTTTAGGCTATCAAAGGAAAAAGACACAAGCAATATGATATTCCAGTTTGATCTGCCGTTACACTTTGGTAACCACCAACTGAAGAACACAGCCGAGTTTCAGCTTCCGTATGACGTCTGGTGGCTCCATTTCAATGATATGGTAAGAATTAGTCACAGATAATTACACTTTGAGTTTTCAAGTTGACACACCTCCTTTGGGCGAGTGGTTAACGTCACTGACTTGTAATCACTAAACCTCTCACAGAAATAAGGTCATGGGTGCGAGCAGCGCTACCAAGTTTACTCGTAAGAAAGAGGCGGATTGGAGTCTTATACTGATTCTGAACCGGAACGATGGTTACGTCAACCTATCAGCACATATAAAATACTGCAGAAACAGGCATTTAAATCAGTGAAAGAGAAAAAAGATCAATTTGTATTGATAACAAGATCTAATTACTTGTAGAAGTGTGACAACCAGGACAATTTTTCCATGTTTATTTGTTGGACTGTGCCAATACAGCAAAAAGAGCTTAATTTTTTTTATAAAAAACATGGTTATACCAACATAGACTTTATTTACAAGAGCAAGACAAAATTCACAAAGAGCAACAGAATGAATGATCAAGTACAATCTCAAGCAAGTTTTAAAAAATTGTAATATTTATATGACATTGTAAAAACTTTCCAGGCTCGTCTGATTAACATTTTATATAAAAATGTTGTTGCCCAAATGGTAAGACCAATTAACAAAAAAATACTGACAACAACAACAGTATTACTGTTTCAAATATGGCCATAGGACTCGCATCCCACCAGACAGAATATACTTAGAAAATACCAAAAGAAAGCTTAATTTGTTTGAATCAGGATTATGGTTGTGCGCCCAAACCATGGTATCATGGTGAAAATGTGTGATGGAACAATCAAACGTCAGTCATTCGTTTTCCTAACCAAAAGAGTTTAAAACAGCTGAACCAGGATGTATTAAAGGTCTGACGTAGTACAATACATGTACAAAATAATACTAAACATGTAGTACATGTTGATATAACAGACTATGGAGTGAAGACATAACATAACTGACTGACCAGGGAGTACAAATATGCAAAAAGTACAACGCCACATGGACATTCATATAAGCAGACCATAAAAGTTGGATGTCTGTTTCAAGATTGTTTAGAAAATTACCACACATATATTAGAACTAAAAAGATCATGTGCTTCAGTATGTTCAGTTTAATTGTTTAAGAAGATTAGGATGGTGTGTGAAATCTAGTTCAGTGTGATATCAGCTTATATAAATCCCTCTCGAGACTCACTCCAGATTCAATCAACCTCGAAGAGAGAGAGGCAATATGAAATTATCTATGTCTTGCCTAAGGACACTAACACTACTTGAGCAATGGTAGGGATCGAACCTGGGACCCTCTGGTCCTGAGTCAAATGCGCTACCACTGCACCAAGGTGGCTCTACTGCAAGTATTTGCTGGTCAGAAGTATCAGTTCATATTTCTCTTGCATAGCACTTTTAAATCTGTGCTTCCATACTTTTCTAGTTTTGAGTACAAAACTTCGATACTTATAGATTTAATTGTTAAACCAAGGTTGTTATACCCCCAAAACGAAGTTTAGGGGGGTATATAGGAGTCACCCGGTGGTTGGTCGGTCGGTCGGTTGGTCGGTCGGTCGGTCGGTCGGTCTGTTGCTTTTCCTTTGTCCGGAGCATATCTTGAAAACTACTTGTTGGAATTCAATACAACTTCATACAATGATCAAGCACATTGAGAGGAAGTGCAGTGCACAAGAACTATAACTCCATCTTGACTAATTACAGAGTTATTGCCCTTTGTTACTTTTCCTTGTCCGGAGCATAACTTGAAAACTACTGGTTGGAATTCAATACAACTTCATACAATGGTCAAGCACATTGAGAGGAAGTGCAGTGCACAAGAACTATAACTCCATCTTGACTAATTACAGAGTTATTGCCCTTTGTTAGTTTTTAGTTTTCCTTGTCCGGAGCATAACTTGAAAACTACTGGTTGGAATTCAATACAACTTCATACAATGGTCAAGCACATTGAGAGGAAGTGCAGTGCAGAAGAACCATAACTCCATCTTGACTAATTACAGAGTTATTGCCCTTTGTTTCTTTTCCTTGTCCGGAGCATAACTTGAAAACTACTTGTTGGAATTCAATACAACTTCATACAATGATCAGCACTTGAGAGGAAGTGCAGTGCACAAGAACTATAACTCCATCTTGACTAATTACAGAGTTATTGCCCTTTGTTACTTTTCCTTGTCCGGAGCATTACTTGAAAACTACTGGTTGGAATTCAATACAACTTTATACAATGGTCAAGCACAATGAGAGGAAGTGCAGTGTACAAGAACCATAACTCTATCTTGACAATTACAGAGTTATTGCCAAGAACATATCTCTTTTTAGTTTGTTTGCAAGGTTTCTGTTACTACGAACTTTCTCAGTTTATAAGCAGTCTTTTGGGGGTATAACCAGTTAATAATTGTCCCAACCATTGGTCTTTGGTATGCTATGAAACAGGCTGAAAATCTATGTATGTGTGAACATTTCAGCTTGCCCCATATTATATATTAATGTGTAAAAGTGAAGGAAACAGCTGTTTGTCCCAAGAATATAAAAGAGAAATATTTGATTTCGATTCTTGAGACATGTGTGAAGGTATTATTGTTTTAAAGCAGGGAACAGGTAAAGTTGTAAAGGTCAAAAAGGACATGGAAATAACGTTTAAACCTTTCGTAAACTAAAATGTAAACCTAATACGGCAATCGGTATTAGATTTCACAGGTTTTTTGTACTTTAGAATGAGGTCTTTTGTTTGTCCAATTACTGCGACTCGCTTTGTTCATCCCCATAGAATAGAGCAAATAAAAAAAAAAGAGCGGCAAAATTCTTTTGTTCTGAAACACGGTCAGTAGATGTTTTACTGTTAGACAATGTGGATAAAGAAACAAAGGTTTAGAGGTGTCATTATATTTGGGGTCAAGGTGCAAAAAGTTGTCAGTGTTCCTGAACTAAATGTGTGATTGAAATAAACACATCGGGTGAAAAAAGTGTTGCTATGCAATTGGCATATTAAATTTATGACTTGGGGCTTCCTACACTAAGAATATTGATAATTTTTAACAGACTTGAAGATTTGTGCGAGATTGGCGAGCAAAGCACGTTTCTCTAAAAATAGCCAGACTGGTTTTAAGTATAGCAAATAGTTGAGGTTCATGTGTGTGAAATTTGATGGAAAAATGTTCATACATGTACGCTTCTGAAATCTGTTTCCATATTTGAAATGTTTTTGAAATCTTCCTTCTCTTTGAAACAGAATTCTTTTATACTCAATTTTAGTAAGTGTTTTCAGAGTGCCTAGATTCACCCAGTATAGAGATTTTCTGCTCTTGTGCTTGGCAATACTACTGTTATGCCCCAGGTACTAAAATATGAAAAGCCTTGCTCATTCAATATCATAATATTGGATGGTGGATAATCACTCTACTTCACTTGGCCCAGTTGTTAAGTCTTGGTAGTCTGACTCATGGGTTGGCCCAGACTCATGGGTCTGCCTTGGCTCATGGGTTGGTTGTGGCTCATGGGTCAGCCAGGACTCATGGGTCGCATTGGAGTCAGGACTCATTGGTCAGTCGGCACTCATGGGTCAGCTGGCATTCATGGCAAATGGGTCGGCTTGCACTCATGGCTTTATGGTTGGCCTAGACTATAAACTGTCTAATGGTGATGTTATTTCAGTTGTTTCGCTATTATGAACACCTTCCGTTCTTTGATAGATGGTATTAATAGCGGAGTTGTCTGAATAGCGAATTGACTTAATAGAACCATCTGTTTGACAATACTCTAGTGTCAGCCTATTCATTCTTTCCTTTGTATTCTGTACAGTTAATATGTATCATAAACAAATTTGAGAAAATTAAAAAAATTAATTTGCACATGCACATAAATTTATTGGTCTTTACAGAAACAAGCGAATTAAATAAATGAACTTTTTTATTTTCGATTCTTGTGCAATAGAATTAAATTAATGAGAATCAGCCAATCAAAAGATATATTGATTTACTCATGTAGTAATTGCCCAGGTGCAAATCATCAAAAGAACTGAAGATCAATGACAAACTGATGACAAAACTCAGATTTGTACAAACATAATGTACATGTTGTGCAAATCATTCTGCTGTTTAGTCTGTAATTTCTCAAGTTAACAATCAGTGGTCCCAATCAATTGATGCTTCTTCAATTTCATAAGTTTATTAAATCTTAACCATGGTTTACATCCTCCTCTCTCTTTAGAGTTGTGGTGTCAATGGTTAGCATGTCTTGATTGCAACTGCATCTTTGCTTATCTGCTTGCTGACTTTGGAGTTGTGGAGTCTCAGTTTTTGATTCTAGGACTTTTAAAAAATTTACAAAGAAGTTGTCCAGCATAATGTTTGCTATGGGACATGTTTTGGAAAGTGCATACAAAATGTTCTTTTCTATATTTTCAGTTGCCGAAGAAAGGTGATGGACAACAGTACAGGAGAATCAGGAATAGTATGTTTATATTTCATCTCTAACTCGGTAAAATTTAATTCTAATGTTTAACAATTACTTATAATTCAAAAACAATTGTTAATAATGACAACATGATTGAATTAATGAATGTTGAACATAACTGATTAGTTGTGTTTTTTGTTCCAGATATATATGTTGATGCACGGCCCTCTTGTAGATACGAAGCCCATTCATGTAACTGTAGAAACCCATCCAACAATGAAAAGGGTTGTGGAGAAGATTGTCTGAATCGGTAAGAAAACTAGACAGCTCAACTTTTAGTCTACAACAGTCAGTGGACAGTATATGTCGTTAGGAAACTTTTGACTGTGTTTTGGTCTTGTAAACAATTTTTTATCAGAGCAACTTAAAATTGATGCATTGCATGAATATCTTGATAGAATAATGGGAAATGGTGACAAATTGAAACCACTCAAAAAAGGTAGGTGTTTAGATGGTAGATTATTGAGTAATCTGTCATTATAAATTTGTTGTTCACATAGTAACTTCCATGTTATATGACTAAGGAAAAGCCTTATGTGGCAAGTACCACAGCATAATAAGAATGAATTGGTTGACTGTGCATAGTCAGTGCGTGTGAAGTCATAGAAACGAATCAGGATGTTATTTTGGAAAATTATTGACATTTTGATACCAACTAGGGAAAAAGTGACAGATTGATCAATTGATATAGAAGGTTGTATGGTTTATTGTAAGAGAATAGGATGTTATCTGTAAGATCTACTTTCTCCAATTGAATAATAAATGGTAATTATATCAACTTCTGTCACAGTTATGTGTTTTTATTCATATGTTATGTAAGTTTTATTTGTTGGATGGCATTGACTCGGTATTCAAATTAATTCAGAGAAAAAAAGTGATTTCTGTCTTGACTATTTATTGAATAGTTTGAGCTATTCTATGCGCTCCGTCCCATTTTGGCATGGCACGTTTAAATGTACAATAAAATTAACTAGAGCAGATTTAGGTGTTGCTTGGCTTAAATTAGTGAACTATGTTGTGTTGTTTGGTTTTGAAAACACCATGGTAACAAGCGAAATTATGCAATGAGTAAGTGAACTATGTACCGGTAGTGTTGTATGCTTTTGATAACACCATGGTTAACACCATGGTAACAAGTGAAATTCTGAAATGGGATCAGTGTTTGAACAAGATTCATTTTTCAAATCATTATTCATGCTTGATATTGGAAAGCCTAGGGTTAAGTGCTTTACCATGTTTACATGTTAACATGATTAAAGTGTTTATATTCAAATGTAGATTAAGACATGTACAGTTTGATTGTGCGTACCGGTGTCTGCATTGCAACCTATTTGAATATGATGGTTAATAGAGGAGAATGTGTAAGTCATGGCTCACTGAACAACATCAAGCTATACATGTAGGAGGCATATTTTTGCATAGTGCTCTAGCCTTGGACGCTGTTGTGTTACTTTCGTTAGTCCCTCATTTTAAGATCGTATGAATTTATTCAAAGAGAAAAAGCTGTTCAATTCATTTCATACTTTGTTAAAGAGGTTTCCAAGAAATATTTTTTATGGAAGTTGCATTTATAAGGGAAAATTGGTTTCATACAGAAATAAGTTGAGTCAATATTTATATTTCTTTCTTATTTCAGATTAATTTACACAGAGTGTTCTCCCGATCTGTGTCCATGTAATGACCAGTGCTCCAACCAAACCATCCAGAAACATCAGTTTGCCCCGGGTCTGCAGAAGTTCCTGACTAAAGACAGAGGCTTTGGAGTCCGTACCACAAAATCAATAAAAAATGGTCAGTTCACTATGCTTGCCAATTATCACACAGTTGGCAATAGATTCTGCCTTTGTGACCAGTGCAGATCATGATCTGCACTTTTACCTTTTCAGTCGGAAAATTCCTTTGAACAAGTAATAGGACTGTCCTGACTGAAAGATGGAGAAGTCCATGTTAGAAATATAGTAGAATCAGGGTTAAAGATGATTTTCTTCTGTAATATCTATATCTGTCTTTTAGAGCATTTAACTTTGACTAAAATGCTGTTTTTTTAACAGTATTTTTTCTGTAATATACCGTATCGAAACTTTGTAGTAGATACTGTTAACTTACTAATAACTTTGGATCCCTTTTCACAATGTGATGATTCTCGATCCTGGAAATAAAAATCAGAATTCTGAGTATGTATAAACTCTGTATGTTGTAATTAAACATTGTTCAATGAAATATTACTAAGGGTGTGCAGTTATATATACAGATGAAAATCTAATTTAAACAGGTGATCTCATTACTGAATATCTTGGGGAAGTTGTTAGTGAGCAGGAGTTCCGGCGACGAATGACAGAGGAATATTCTCAGGAATGTCATCATTACTGTTTGAATCTGGACAGTGGTACAGTCATTGATGGTTACAGGATGGGAAACATCGCCAGATTTGTGAACCACTCGTGTGAACCTAATTGTGAGATGCAAAAATGGTGAGTATCGATGGGAGTGGCTTATTGTATCATGCAAATAAAGTTTCAATGGGAGTGGCTACTAATTCAGCAAAGACAGGGCAGTATCAGTGGGGTGGCTTAGTATATTCAGCAAATGAAGTATCAGTGGGGGTGGCTTAGTATATCGAATGAAGTATAGTGGGGGTGGTTTAATATCCAGCAAATGACATATCAGTGGGGGTGGCTTAGTATTTCGCTGGATTATATAGTAATGTAATTTGACAATAGTTTAACCTTTTATAAACTTTTTGTTTAGCTTCCAAAATGTTATACGTTACAATGTAGCTTTAAGTTCTTTATAAGAATATTTCTAGGAAAAGTGCCATTAGTTGATACATGAATGTAAATGAAAATAGATACTAACCTATGCATTTTAGAATGACATGTACATGTGTTTACTATTGTGTATTGCAGGAATGTAAATGGGACCTATCACATGTGTTTGTTTGCACAGAAGGATATTGAACCAGGAAGTGAACTTGTCTATGACTATAACTTCCAGTCATTTAATCATGATGCACAGGTAAATGTTACATAAATACTCATATAATGTAACTGAAATAGTTGCAGGAGAAGTTATTTCCAAGTAATAAATTCATTTATTGAGATCTTGTTCTGCCATTTGTTGTGATTTATGATCTGTTATTTAATGATGCCAGTTAATCTGGTCTGGCATGAAAATATTCAAAACTGATGAGTAAGGTTGAAGTAATTTTATGAATATTTTACTGTTTACAGCTTTTGCTAAGTTAGTTTAATTAATATAGATACGTTATAGTCCTACCAATCAAGTTGCAGGAAGATACATAGGAGTCATTTGTTCCTGTTTCATCCCATGATGCGCTATGTATATAATAGAAAGTCTACACTGCCCTTGGGATTACATGACCAGTATTGTATATGCACACATGTTTATCATCCATTTGCACCCGTACTTGAATCAGGTAATCTCATTTCTTGTTCCGAGAGCTTGTTTATATAAATTGGTGTATTAAAATATTTCAGCAAACATGTAAATGTGGAAGTGAGAGTTGCCGTGGTATCATTGGTGGAAGGAAGCAGTGGCAGAATGGGCAAGCCAAACAAGAACGCATACCTGGCAAAGTGAAGGGGAAACATGGAAAAGATAAAAGGAAATCAAAACTTAAACAAGAGAAAGGCAAAGACAGTCCAAAGGTTAGTCATACAATGTACATTTTCTGCTGTGATGATTTTAGTTGCTATTATGTCTCGAGAACAGTAGTACAGTGTAGAACTATTTAATCTTACAAAATGACTGTGCTGCGCAATGGCCATGTAGGATGCTTGAAACACTAGGAATGATAGGTTACCATGGTAACTGCCTTTTCATCAATTAAAGGCCACACACTTGTCAATATACTAAGCAAGTACAAAACAACTTTTCTCACTTCAACAATGCAATCTGCAATTCTGGTACATTTTGCGGTGTTAGTAATACATCATGTATAATCAGCTATTTTGTTATTGTTGTATTCACTCAAGAAAAACTGTCTCTAGGTTGACTTAATAAAATATCAAAGTAATAAATGATATATGTAATTATTGGTAAATATATGTTCACATTTTATCTTTTGTAAGCTGCTTTGATCGTAGTTATCCAGTTTTATTTTGTGATGAGTTATAAACTTTACATTACTCCCTATTTGCATGAGTTTGCAGATTTATTACATGTAGATATTTACATAATTGAGTTAACGTAACCTTGGATGTTAAAAATGTCGTTTTTTTTAAGCTTCACTGAACAATGAAATTAACTTCTCATAACAGCTACCCGCTGCAGTCACATCTTTGAATCATTATAATGATTTGATGCTTGAAGTATAACTCATTCTCATGAATATGAAAAATTAATAAAATAATGAGAATACTGGTAGTGAAATTTGATGCTTGTTGTATAAAATATCAATTGATGTTGGTTTCAGTTAAGAGTGAGAAAAGTTTGCATTTACAAAAACAAAGATGCAAGTATAATGTTACCAAATATTTTCTGTGTGAAGAACATGCTACTGTTAATTTGCAATGTTTTAAATGTTTTGTTTATATGTAATTAAACACTAGCCTATTATTTCTAAATAGATGAAGTATCCCATACAGCCTATAGTGACAAATTCATCGTACAACCAGACAATGCCTGTAGCTGGTGGACCATCTATCCCAGCATTCCTCTCACCACTCTCACTGAAACCTATCACAAAGAAGGAGCGGCACTTCGCCCGCCAGCATGCCATTTTCTTGGTGCGTAATTTGGACAGGTTAAGAAGTAAGTTACGACAAGACAGAGATGAGCAAAAGCAAGGCAAAGACGAGGATTACGTCAAAGGCACACACTTTACAAAGAAAGGTACCTTATTATCTTAATGTTCCTCGAATGTCTACTATGTCAAACAACTACATTAAAACTGGTACATTGGACGGCAAACAGCTCTGTTAACTGTCATGGTTTTTAAGTAATAATTAACGGTTCATTCAATAAGCAATATCATGTCAATTTGTTAAACAAAAAAAATTTAAAAAAAGATGAAATATTGCTGCATGGTTGTACCTTATTGCTTAAAAGAAACTACAGAAATTAATCTATTAAGTGTAAAGGAATATGAACGTACAGCATATGTCATTTTGTTTATGTTTTTTCAGATGTGTTCATGTCACAGCTGACGGCTCTGAAAACCTCGCGTTCTGTGAAGACAAGACGTCTCACTGTCGCAGAAGAAGACTCGGAATTGGGAAAGATGGCAAGATTAGCCGGAGTTTGTCGAGAAATATTTTCAGCAATCACAGCTGCGAAAGGTAAAGAAAATTGTTGATGTAACAGAAGTTTGTTTGCTAACTTTGAAAAATTGAGGGTTTAGAAATTAAATTTGCATCCATTAAACACATCTCAGAACAAATATGCAGAGAGCATAGTAGGCACTATGAAAGAACAATTAATTGAATGGGAATTCTTAAATCTTATTTAGTCAAATGTAAACATTACAAGGACAAGTACATGATTGCAACAGCTGTAGCGGTGTTACTTGCATCAAAAATGTTACAAACATTCAACATTTTCAGACAAAAAATTTTCAGATGCTGTTTCTTAGATTTGATATGGACATTTTTACTTTTAAGTAATAATTTTTTTGCCCAGCAAAGCTGTTCACTTTTCGCCTATTGTGTGGACATGCGTTGATTTGAACGATTGTATGAAACAGATTACGAGTTGTGCTGGAATATCAACTTGAGATTTACTTTTTCAGATGATGATGGTATTTACATGTCGACAGATCTGTATCACCTACCGTCCCGTAAGAAACACCCGCTGTACTACCAGATGATTGATGAACCGATTGATCTTACGATGATTGAAAATAGAATTCTTTCCGGAGAGTATCATAGCATTGACATGTTTGAGAGAGATTTGATGAAACTTTTCCAGAACGTTGAGGTAAATGTTGGTCAATGTTGATGTAAACTTTGTTTCCCAGTAAAGTCAGACGGAAATGTTCAGCAGATTTTTTTAGTTTTTATCCACTTCATACAAAAAATATAAACAAAAATTCAGTTCACATGTATTGCATTAAATCCAAAGAAAAGTGTTAGTGCTAGGAAATAAAACCTTGTTAGAGTGTTTTTCCTAAAACCATAAAGTTTGTATGCAAGGTTTTATGCAAGGATTAAAATGAAATACTTAAGTTTGTGTCCATACTACTTGGGGGAACTTTTTCCTACAAATTAGTACTGTTAAAAAAAAAACATGTGTGCTAGGACTAGGGTGGATGCAGAACTTCCTGCAAATATGAATATCCTGGTGTCTATTCATACTGTTAGATTGTCTGCCCTTGGAAAATTGGCTGATGTACATGTATTTTAGATTTACTTTCAAATGATATGTTCTTGTTTACATGCTTGCATCATTTTATGTGCAATGCTACTTCTAGAACTACTTTAAAACAACTGTGATATTTCAGATGTATTGTGGGAAGAAGTCTGAGATGGGTGAGAGAATGCGGCAGCTCAGACTGGTTTACCATACTGCAAAGAGAGTCGAGATGAACCAGCTGAATGAGATTCTTGGTCAGGAAATTCTAGCGGAGACGCAGTCTGGTACCACTTCAGATGCTGAAAGTATGGACAACGTGCAAGTTTCTACACCAGCAATGTCAACATCAGGAGAATCGGATATTAGCGAGGGTTTTGAGAACAACAAAGGTATCATTGTTTACTGTTAGTAATGAAATAGTCTGGTTTCCTGTTAGATAGTCCTTTAGGGTGGTTTTACTTTGTAAAGACTCCGCAATACTGTAGGTATTCAATCTATACAGTTAAAAAATGCTGAACACAAATTCATGTTGAAAACTAATTATACCCCCAAAACGAAGTTTAGGGGGGTATATAGGAGTCACCCGGTGGTTGGTCGGTCGGTCGGTCGGTCGGTCGGTCGGGCGGTCGGGCGGTCTGTTGCATTTTCCTTGTCCGGAGCATAACTTGAAAACTACTTGTTGGAATTCAATACAACTTCATACAATGGTCAAGGACATTGAGAGGAAGTGCAGTGCACAAGAACTATAACTCCATCTTGACTAATTACAGAGTTATTGCCCTTTGTTACTTTTCCTTGTCCGGAGCATAACTTGAAAACTACTAGTTGGAATTCAATACAACTTCATACAATAGTCAAGCACATTGAGAGGAAGTGCAGTGCACAAGAACTATAACTCCATCTTGACTAATTACAGAGTTATTGCCCTTTGTTACTTTTCTTTGTCCGGAGCATAACTTGAAAACTACTGGTTGGAATTCAATACAACTTCATACAATGGTCAAGCACAGTGAGAGGAAGTGCAGTGCACAAGAACCATAACTCCATCTTGACTAATTACAGAGTTATTGCCCTTTGTTACTTTTCCTTGTCCGGAGCATAACTTGAAATCTACTAGTTGGAATTCAATACAACTTCATACAATGATCAAGCACACTCAGAGGAAGTGCGTGTACAAGATTTATAACTCTATCTTGAGTATTTACTGAGTTATTGCCCTTTGTTAGTTTTCCTTGTCCGGAGCATAACTTGAAAACTACTGGTTGGAATTCAATACAACTTCATACAATGGTCAAGCACATTTAGAGGAAGTGCAGTGCACAAGAACTATAACTCCATCTTGACTAATTACAGAGTTATTGCCCTTTGTTACTTTTCCTTGTCCGGAGCATAACTTGAAAACTACTGGTTGGAATTCAATACAACTTCATACAATGATCAAGCACACTCAGAGGAAGTGCAGTGTACAAGAACTATAACTCTATCTTGAGTATTTACCGAGTTATTGCCCTTTGTTACTTTTCCTTGTCCAAAGCATAACTTGAAATCTACTAGTTGGAATTCAGTACAACTCATACAATGGTCAAGTACATTTAGAGGAAGTGCAGTGCACAGGAACCATAACCCCATCTTGACTCATTACAGAGTTATTACCCTTTGTTACTTTTCCTTGTCCGGAGCATAACTTGAAAACTTCTGGTTGGAATTCAATACAACTTCATACAATGGTCAAGCACAGTGAGAGGGAGTGCAGTGCACAGTAACCATAACTCCATCTTGACTAATTACAGGGTTATTGCCCTTTGTTACTTTTCCCTGTCTGGAGCATTTTGAAAACTACAAGTTGGAATTCAATACAACTTCATACAATGGTCAAGCACAGTGAGAGGAACTGCTAAGAACAATATCTCTTTTTAGTTTGTTTGCAAGGTATTATGTTACTACGAACTTCTTCAGTTTATAAAGCAATCCTTTTGGGGGTATTAATCACATTTAGTGATAGCTCTAGTTTAAACAGTAAAGCTAAGATATAAATGTGACATAGATTTAATCAGAAGGTATGATTTTCTAAATGTGATCGGATTGTTAAAAACTTTACTGGTGCAAGAATACTGACAGTTTATAGGGTAAAATACACTGGTTTATACTTCCTGACATGAAATGGATAAATTCTTTTCTCAACTTTAAACTCTTCTTTACTGGAATTGGACAATTTGTATATCTGTGTTATAGGTGAGTGGACTCCAGGAGAGGATGAGGAAGAGGAAGTGATAAACTGTATTTGTGGAATCTACAAAGATGAGGGGCTGATGATTCAATGTGAAAAATGCTATGTAAGTTGATTGTTAGACATTACTGCAAGATGTTTACACTTACACTCTTTAGTACACTTTTCTTTAACATCAGTGATTATATGGGTACATGCATAGATATGTTATACATTCAGTTCAAAAGCTCTTAAGAGCTTATGTTTTAAATTTTTACAGGCTTGCCGACATGAAATAAATCTTATCTTACGTGTGTATTGATTTTGAAACTCAAAATTATGAATTTTAAACAGGATCATTAAAACTTTGTTGAGGATGTTAACCGTAATGGACTCCCAAACTTCTACCACACAGGTCAATTTGACCCTCTTGTTTTTAAAGTTGATGATTTCTGTATCAAGCAGTAAAAATAATACGCATGCATAAAACAAGAGATCATTCGGGGCTTATTTTCTGAACTGGCCTTCTTCCAACTAAGACAAGATGATTTATTGTTAAGTGGGTTGCTCAAAGCTGATTTACTATATAAACATTGAAGACAGAACTATTTGCCCCCAGCAGTGTAAGAAGAAAAAGAAACTGTGCATTTTATAACATGTAATGTGTACTTTGATTAGATCTGGCAGCACACAGATTGTATGAAGGTGAAAGGGGATGAGGAGAATTATCTGTGCCATGAGTGCGACCCCAGGATAGTAGATCGGGTAGGTGAACAAAATTGTGCTGTTCTTTGAATTCAGTTCATTTATGATTGTGATTATGATTGTATGAGTAATGAATATTCATCTGTAATGTTTACTACCCTGCACAGATGTGTATACATGTGTAAGCTGTGTGAAAAAATACAGCATAGGTATCATTTTCTAAACACTCCTTTTAGTAATATGGGTTATTGTACACACCATGCATAGCTGAGTCAATAGAACTAGATTGGTATTTAGTTAAAACAGTCAAAATATCATATAAATCAAAATAGTTCCAAGTTTATGTAAGTCATGTTCAGGGAAAAAACGAACCTGTTTCAATTTTGCTAACAGGAAGTTGAGATTGTAACCAATCCAGATGAGGAAGAAGTACATAAGGACGGGAACCGGTATTACATGACACTGATGCGTGATGATATGCAGATTAGGCTGGGCTCTTGCGTGTACGTGATGAAAGAGAACAAATCACGACGGTATTCTTACAAGAAATCAGGAGGACTTAACAAGGAGCAACTGGATATATTTAGAATTGAACGACTTTGGAAAAATGAGAAGTAAGGACTCTTGAAATGTTCAGCACAATCTGTAAATATCTACCTTGAGATTTGTGATGCAATGTTAGGGTGTAAGGGCCATGTTTCAGCTCTACAAACGGTATTCTTTCATAATAACTTGTTTCACAAGATATAAAATTCCTGGCTAAAAAGTTACAGCTGACCAAGAACCTTGTAGATACAAACAAATGAGCAAGTATGAATGTGTGTCTTAAAGGGATTGGTGAATCAGTTAGCATATCAAACTCTTGTCTGGTCAATTACAATGTACCCTTGTCATGTATTAATCTGTTCTATTACAGGGGAGAAAAATATGCCTTTGGACATACATATGTGAGACCACATGAAACTTTTCATGAGCCAACTAGAAAGTTCTTCCCAAATGAGGTAAGTTTAGCGTGCTGAATTGAACATTATACAATTTGTTGCAATGCCTGATGTCAAAATTTACAGGTTTCTGATCTAGTTAAATTATTGCTTGTTTCCCAAATGAGGTAAGGTAAGGTTGTTTGCTGAGTTGAAAATCATGCAATTTACTGTTTAATAAGTGCAACATTTTTACTGTTAACATGGTTATCCTTGGGGATACCGGGTATGTATGAAATAATGTTTTCTCAAAAGATAAATCTGTTTAACCCTTACCTAATGTCCAGCTTTGAAGATAGTCAAATTAATTGTTCATAATTTTTCTCCCAAAATATGTACCTAAATTATGCTCAGAAAAGTGTTTACTATGCCTAGAAGAATGAACAATTAAGGATCTCAAAATTTTCCATTGGTATTGATGCAACTAGATATCAAAAAGAAACAAAACCGCTCGTACAACAGATTTTATACAGTGTTTGACATCAATCAAGAGCGTTTAATAATTTTATACAGTGTTTCACACCCTTCAAGTGTGTTTATTTTACTTTGTAGGTATTCCGTACACCTTTGTATGAAGTGTTCCCACTCGAGTCTATAGTTGGGTACTGTTGTGTCCTGGATCTGTTGACATTCTGTAAAGGATATGTGAAAGGTTACAAGCAAGAGGACATATACATCTGTGAATGTCGCATGGATAAAACACTACATCTCTTCTACAAAATCTCGCCAAAACTTAGGTAACCGTTTCATACTATGTTCAAGAACTTTATTAACTTCTGACACTGTGATTCAACAGTCTTAAGAAGGCAAATTTAAAGATAAGAGGACCTTTTCTCAGGAAGAGTGTTTTCAAACAGAAATGTAACGTATGTATTACCATGATGTCATAGAATGACCAGTTGTAAACCGAATTTGAATTTTACTATCCACAAGTTACCAGATTTATAGGCCTGATGGTTGACATTGTTGTATCAAAGTAAGACTTTGTGCCTTAACAATGATATCTAGTTCAAGCACTTCTTTTTTACATCCTGCTGTGTTAACTTCATGCTGTTTTTTACTGAGCAAGCTCTGTGGTCTAGTAGATTGTCTGAGGTAAGAATGCCTGTTCTATTGCAGAGTTTTGATTTGTATTTTTTTTCCTGTTTGCAGGTACCCAGTGAATACGAAGTCATACTGTTTTGTGATGTATGATAAGAGATTGAATCCCAAAAGGACATACTCAGTAAGTGATAGCACTGTAGACACGAAATACAACGTGTACTCTAGCTTAGATATAGCACCAATAGAACTGTTTTAATGCATTGTTGTTTGACTGCTACATGAAACATGTTCTAGTGTTTCCCTGTAGTTGATAATATATAGTTCATATTGTATGTGTTTGCATTTATATGTTGGTAAGTCACATGTAGACCATGTTTCAAAATGGCAAAACTTTTTTTATTGAATACACTAACTCATTCAGACTGTTTCAGACAGAAAACCATTATAATAATGTTTGAATATCGATAGAATTTGAGGTCAGAAAATCCCTAAAAGTTTCATAACCTACTATACTTTCCTTTATAACTCGGCTGTGGCAGGTGATGCAAGATTTTCAAAATATGCTAATAGCAGTAAATCAGTGATCTGAATAATTGATGTGAACAGATTGACAGCCCTTTAAAGTGTTAAATGTCCATAAAAAAAAATGTCTGTTTAATGTTAAATGTATAATCAATTTATTCCCTTCATTGTGATCCAGTTCGTCTAGTGCATACTCAGTTTTTGAAGAAATTACAAGGATTCGGAACTAATTTATTCAACTAGAGAAGGTGTTTTGTAGATTTATATACAATGTATATACAAGAGTAGTTACCATAAAATATACCCAATTTCATGAATCAATGCATGTGGAAAGTTAAGTAGGAGGATTTACTTTGTCCCTACAGTAATGTTGTTCACAAGTTTTTTGCATTTTTAGGTACCATTAAGCATGACGAATCAGGTAAGCCCCACTTAAAGAGGGCATTGGTGTAAACTAAAGCATTGAGTATTTGTATAATTGGAGGACATGTATTATAGAAGGGTGTTTATTTATGGTAGCACACAATATGCATTTTATTTAAGTTGAACAAGTTATACAGAGGCATTTAAACAGTTTAAAATTTGGAAGAGTAGCTTTCCTGAAAACTGGATGTTTAAATGAAATGTCAGACTTCAAAATCATCAAACTTCTGTTTATCCATTTTTTAGCTCACCTGGCACAAAGTGCCAGAGTGAGCTATTAGGATCACATTCCGTCCGGGGTCCGTCGTACGTCATACGTCCATCCACCATTTCCTTCAAACGACATCTCCTCTGAAACCACTGGGCCAATGTTGATGAAACTTTGCAGGGATGTTCCTTGCATGAAGCTCTACCAAAGTTGTTCAAAGAATTCCATTCCATGCAGAACTCTGGTTGCTATTTCAACAAATAGGAAAAACTTAAAAAATCTTCTTCTCTGAAACCACAAGGCCTAGAGCTTAGATATTTGGCATGTAGCATTGTCTAGTGGACCTCTGCCAAGATTGTTCAAATTATGACCCCCGGATCAAAATTGACTGTGCGCGGGTGGTCACTTAGTTTTGCATAGGCTTATATAGGAAAAACTTTTAAAATCTTCTTCTCTGAAACCACAAGGCCTAGAGCTTAGATATTTAGCATGTGGCATTGTCTAGTGGACCTCTACCAAGATTGTTCAAATTATGAGCCCTTGGTCAAAATTGACCCTGCCCGGGGGTCACTTGGTTTTACATAGGCTCATATAGGAAAAACTTTAAAAATCTTCTTCTCTGAAATCACAAGGCCTAGAGCTTAGATATTTAGCATGTAGCATTGTCTAGTGGACCTTTACCAAGATTGTTCAAATCATGACCCCCTGGTCAAAATTAACCCTTCCAGGGAGGGGGGAAAACACTTGATTTCACATAGGCTTATATAGGGAAAACTTAAAAAAAACCACAAGGCCGACAGGCAGATAATAGGTATTTCAAATGTTACTTAGCATGGTGTAGTGGTCCTCTACGAATTATGTTAGAATCATGACCCCTTTTATTATAGCAAATGGTAGTCAGGTGAGCGATATAGGGCCATCATGGCCCTCTTGTTATATTTGTTTATCCATTGCAAACACTTGTTTATCTGCTGCAATCATTTGTTATCCATCCATTACATCATTTGTTTTGCCATTGTAATCATTTGTTTTTTACCATTGTAATCACTTGTTTGTCCAATTACAGTCACTTGTTTATCAGTCACAATCATTTGTTTATCAAGTGCAGTCAGTTGTTTACCCACACTTTTAATCACTCTGTCAGTTATTACTCGGAGCTGTGCCAGTGATTCATGTCTTAATGTCACAAAGATAGGATGACTCGATGTACATCTTGATAAGCCCTAGTAAGATTTGTAAGTCAGTAAGCATCCAGCTCAAATATGTGACATAACAGTCTGATCTCAATCCATACTTGTTTGCATACCCGTCTCGGAAAACCTGCTTCGTACTACAGATGTGGTAAAAGTGTTCTTACTGATGCACATACCTTAATGTTTCCACAAAAATGTACTTGCTGATAATTCATTGTACTTAAAAAAAAGTTCTGACACTTTTGTGTCAACAAAACTATTGAACTGCCTTGAGTCATAAAATGAAATGGGTCAGTAGTACTCTGTACCATCAATGTTGAATCCTCTTCTAGTGCCTGATCTGTTGTTACATGGCAAAATTACAAGAGAATAGATTTTACACTGTAAATGTCATAGGAGAGCTTCTATACATGTATTTCTTCGCTCTTCAGAAAAAGTACATGCATAATGTCCATATTATTCTTTCTGAGAAATTACATTCTTGTCTTTGTAATGTTAAGAAGTAAAACAAAAAGATTTTGAAATCAACAAAAATAGGACAAATGAGATGTAAAAGTGTGTTTTTTCCATTTATTCGCTGTACTATGTTTTAAATTGTGAAGATATTTGGTATAAACACTTGTGGAAATACCTTTAGATGTTTGCTTCATACTAGTATATCACAGTATGTGAAATCACAGAAGCAATTAATTTTTCTCTACTTTATTTTTGAATCTGTGAGTAGTTACCATAAATAGAAAAGACTTTCTATGGGATTAATTGTAATGTACTGTTGTTTGGGTTTTTCTCTTTCAAGCGGGCAATTTTTGTAGATCAGCTACCTCAGTTAATTTGTTTTGTTTAGCGCAGTTACTCGCTTTAATTGTCAGGCGTTATTTTTGTTTTTGCTTTTTGTAGTAAAAGAAATAGGAGGCATGTCATTGTTGTGCAATGTGATATTGAACTTCTGGTGTGTAAGAAAGATTGATTTACATCCACAGCATCTATATGTTTTTAACAATTGAGAACAGCTGCTGTTGGTGAGGTATTGAATATATCTTGAAAAGCCTGCAGTCCAATTTTTTTAATGTTTTATGTAAGTAAATTGAAAAGGAAGAGGGGATGGGAGGGGGTAGGGGGTACTGATTACGTAGGTGGAAGGTAATTATGCTGGCAGGCTTTGTTGCTCAACATTGTTCTTAAGTTAAGTTATATTTATTAGTCATATATTGGTACTTGTGAAATATGGTTAAACTATGTAAACTGTCCATTCACATGATTGGGTCAAGAATCTGCCTGGTTGTCTTACGTTATTGTTGTATTTTGGTTGTACCTTTGATGACTTTTGGTCATCATTTAACAAGCAGAACTTCTCTCGGAAACAAATCTGCCAAAGCGTTACTTGTCTATAATGACTTGAAAGCATAATTATCAACCTACAAATTCAAAACTGGTCAAAGCAATAGAACATTATGTGAAATGTTGTAGATAGTAGTTACTTTGAAATAGATTACATGTAGCTCATTGTAAAGTGATTCGTTTTATTTGCAGCCGCATGAAGTACCAGAGTCATACAAACGTAACTGGAGAGAGAAAAGTTCAAGCAGTACAGAAGGTCATGACAAGAAACCCATCATTGATGAAGAGGATAATGTCCCGTTGCTAAGAGTTAAAATTGAAAGGGTGAGTTTATTCAGCTACATAAACCGTAAAGAAGTTCACTTGGGACCGCTACTTCAGTGTAGTGGAGGTTTATTGACTATGTTCAGTAATTGCAAGATCCAACCACATCTCGGCTATGTCTGAAATTGATTGCAGTATGAAGCAAGGCCAGCATGGACTTTTGGCTTATTTTATTAATAAATTTTTAGTAACGATAATTTTTGCTTAATTTGTGAAACAAGACTTAGATTAGTCACAGTTCAGACACAACACCTGCTGGAACCAGTCACTTATGAGAGTGGGAACCAGCACTTTTGATCAATGGTACTTATTTGCAGCTTGGTGGACTGAGGCCCATGTAGCGATAGGAGTCTGTCCTTAAGGGCATGCCTTATGTGAAAGTACCAGGTATCAGGTATCCAACAATGGTCCTTGGAATTACATACCAATTTTGTCTTCCTTGCTTGCAATGTTTAATATATGTTTCCTCGCGTTTTCAGCGGAAAGAGAAGAGAGAAAGGGTAAACAAGATCATGGACTCGTTAGGCAAAGGTATTACATCGCCAAGCAAGAAGAGAAATGACCTTACATACCTTCTCACAAACAGACTTTGACAGAAAAAAAATTTAGAATAGCAGTCAAGAAACCGTACCGTCACAGACTGATGGTAACTGTGCTGTCGATGTGTTACCAGTGTGTGATTGGAAAGTCATATTAAACAAATTCTTAATACTACCAGTCAGCTATGGAGAAAGGATGGATATAGGGTGGACCATGGTTGATTTAAGGATAGGATGAACACTAGTTGTAATGTAAAAAGAAGTAAGATGTGGCAGATGGAGGTGGAGATTATTGGTTGGTCTTAATAAGTTTAGAGTTTGACATCTTTGGGAGATATGTAACATTGTGGAAACAGCTTTAGTACTGAGAATTTAGTGCACCAGGTACTAAAGAACAAGAAATGGATATTACGCATAAGTGTCTTCAGTATTGAAAATGACAGTCCACAAAGCATGTATATGTTTACATGTGAAAACTTTATATACATGTACAGTGTACAAGTATTTGTGTTTGATTCCTGGCAATAATAACAGAGGTTTATAATAAGGTACCAGAAAGCCGGGTACCAGTGCGAGTTGAAAATGGCAGCAGGGTGTCATTCACAAAGGATCATTTTTTATATACATATATTCAGTATGCCATATGAATCTGAGTGCAATATGATGATTATATTTGATGCTCATAGTTCCCTTTTTTTATGTCTGCAAAATGGATTTCTTGGATGGATTTTACATTACATTTTATCACAATTTTAGTAGATTGAATTTGTACATACTTAGTGAATGATTCACATTTGCAAAAAATTTTAATGGCTCTTTTATTGTACATACTTTGCCTTTTTAAGTTCGTAGTTCTGTAACTTATACGCACATCTTGTGTACATATTTTAGGTTTAATGCTACTGTATTAATCTGAATCTACAATGTCTTACTCTTGTTTATATTTGCCATATTCCTGATATTATGTATTGGAACAAACTTCAATTGTACTTGATGCTGTTTTGTGTAATTTTGCAATGCCTTAGATACGTGTGTAAATATATAATGTACATGTGAAGTAGACATACTGTAAGATAGTGCGGCTATTTTCAAACATATCGGGTTTTATAAGTGTGATTCAAGTCTATACTGTGTTCCATTGTTTTTGTTACTTTTCAATTTGAAAGGTTTTTTTTGTCTCCTTTTCATCCATCTTCAGTAGAAATGATGTCATTAAATGTTTGTGAATTTCATTATATAATGTCATTATAGGTTAATGTATGGAACAATAGTCAGTGCCCAAAAAATAGTTTTATGAAATTCATTCAGTCAGAATTCTGTCAAGAAACAAATGTTCAATGTATGAATTTGAAATTCGGAATAGCATATCTAAGGTGGATATGAGTTTTCTTTGCCAAAACACCGGTGTAGAACAATGCCTTGATTTTTATAGTCAGAATGGGTAGGCAGTCTATGTGGGTTTTGTTAAATGCTAATCTTCTAGCTATTGGGGGACATACCAAGGGTAATAACACCAAATCAAGTCAGTCCATGGGTAGGTTATCTATGTGGCTTTTGTTAAATGCTGATTTTCTAGCTATCGGGGGGACATACCAAGGGTAATAACACCAAATCAAGTCAGTCCATGGGTAGGTTATCTATGTCGGTTTTGTTAAATGCTGATCTAGCTATCGGGGGACATACCAAGGGTAATAACACCAAATCAAGTCAGTCCATGGGCAGGTTATCTATGTCGGTTTTGTTAAATGCTGATCTAGCTATCGGGGGACATACTGAAGGTAATAACACCAAATCAGGTCAGTCCATGGGTAGGTTATTTATGTGGGTTTTGTTAAATGCTGATCTTCTAGCTATCGGGGGACACACCGAGGGTAATAACACCAAATCAAGTCAGTCAATGGGTAGGTTATCTATGTGGGTTTTGTTAAATGCTGATCTTCTAGCTATCGGGAGACATACCGCGGGTATTTACACAAATTTCAGGTCAGTCCATGGGTAGGTTATCTATGTGGGTTTTGTTAAATGCTGATCTTCTAGCTATCGGGAGACATACCGCGGGTATTTACACAAATTTCAGGTCAGTCCATAGGTAGGTTATCTATGTGGGCTATGTAAAATAACTGATAATCATACAGAGGGTATTTACACACATTTCACTGACTGTCTCAAGGAAGGATCTTGTTATAAATGCAGTAGCCATCTGATTGACGCGGGAGGAACATGTTTGACGTTTTGTCTGAGAACAGTTCATTGTTTGTTGATGAAACACATTGTTAAGTTTAACATTGATGTTTACTTCTTGAAATATGATTCTTGACCAATGAAATTGTTTTGATTGTACAGATAATGAGATCAATTGTGAAGTTTTTATGTTGCCTACCTACAAAACAACAAGGCAACAATATGGGATCACTCTTTTGTTGTATGGAGATCTGTGTCTCATGGCTTTAACATTGTATCCCACAGGGATTGACTTCAGAATTGCTATACAGATGAAATACCCATGAGGAGGAGTCCATAGCATAAGAAACATAACTCTTGCATCAATATGTTAGGTACTTGTAGCTTCAATTTTCCACATTTCCATCTTCCTGAATTATAGTTGTCCGAACTACAGATATCCTGATCTGGTATACATGAATGCATTATTTGTGGAACTTTGTTTTGTTATTGGCTTAGTTCAACGCAGTTTTCAGAATAGGTTGATTGTTATGGCAGAAAGATGACAACTTCATTACTACTGTATCTACTACACACAATGGAACAAATAATTCTATTCCAGATTTGCACAGGACACCACAGGTTCAATCCTTGTATGTTTTATAAATATGAAAAATTAAAGCAGTACTCTTCACCAAAAAATTCTCATGTGGTCTTTCAGAAAAATATAGCAATGCACTGGCTTTAGTTATGTTCCCTGTATAAACAGACATGATAAAGTATGTAGTCTGACTACACCATACTGAAAAAGAAGTTGTATAACAGGAAGGCAGCTTCCTTGATTGCTGTTACCATGGTGATGATGTAGACTGGAGGTGGGAGAGAGAGTTGAATTTTGCCTTCTCAATCAGGTCTTCCCAGCAGACAACACATGTATACAGCAGAACACTCTCCATTTTAATATTCTGTATATGTTAATGTTTTTTGGTTGTGTTGTGTTGAAAATAATATTTTCATACTGCTATGTTTACATGTACACTAAATGTATTAAATCCGTGTTGCATTAAGAACTTACTCAGTGACCTCTGAAGAAATTAGACCACCATTAGCACCATTTGTATGCCAAGTCGGTGTGTTGTCAAGACCTTTATATCAAATGCTTTACCATTTATTGACGCGGACAGAATGTGCTGTTTAAACACCTTAGATTGGTGGGAAAAGGAGATAAATGTTAATGATTGTTTGTTTTTCTTGTTAATATATTGGTATAGCGGGCTAATACAGAAAGTCACATCTGACTCAGTATATGTACCTCCTGGCATTCTTTTTGCATTAACTCTCTTAAAATAGTCACAATCAAAATTGTTTGTTGTAAGCTTAATGTTTTGCTAGTGAAATCTTTCTGTTTCGGTGCAAAAGTTCTATGTCTTTTACTTATGTAATGTATTCTACATAGATTTGCACTGAATACTGAATTTACCATGTATAATTGTTTACCATTGGAAATTGTAATTTTGAGTTGCCATCAAGAATGATGTTGAAAACATGTTAAATACTTTGAACACATGTAGATAATCAGTTATGCTGAGTAATTGCTTTTACTGAAAGACATAAGTAAAATATACCCATTAGAAAGGGTGGATTCTCAATTTTTTGGCTAGGATTGTCAAAAAAGATTTTCTCTACATTCAATGAGAATTTAACTAAAATATAGGTTTATATCTTTTGGTTATACTATTTGCAATGACCATTTTTCAAGTAGTATACATTGGTGGTTAATTTATGTTTTAAAATTACGATCGCAGTTTAAGATGTAAATGTATCTTTTAAGACGTTATCATCTCAAAAACAAATTAAGCGAATCAGTATCCAAGAGATGCAATCTGTCTGCATTGAATCAATTATTAAATATCCCGGTCTTTTTTTTTTAAACGAAACAAATTATGCAACAAAAATATTTTTTAGTATATCGTAGAATATAAATAATTTAGAGCAGATTATTTTTCAGTGTTGTATAGGTTCTTCTAGCTTACCATGTTTATGTATTTGCAGTGTATCAAAAATATAGTTTTACAATATCGGTAGTGCCATAGTATATAATTCTACAGAATATATAGGGCATACTAGGGTATTACGAATCGTTGACAAAGTATTATAATTGTTCCTTTGCTAAGCTTTACTTACATGTATTTGATGGGTGTTGCTTCTAGTATAAGAACAAAGGTTAACTCTGACATCATTTTACTCAGTCATTAAATGAAATGGGTTGAATTTATGTGTCTCCAGTCACAAAGGTCTGTTCTGCATGTATGTGTTGTTTTGAACTGTGTCAACGTATTTTAACCCGTTTGGTGCAAGGTTAATGTGGAGTATAGGTGATGAGTAGTAAAATTATTCAGTTATACAAGATTTTTGTGTTTTTGTAGGTTGTCTTGCCAGTTGATTCAGATGTACTTCATTAATTTCAAGTTTCATTGTTCGTGATTATATTGTATCAAGGGCTTTTGATAAGTCTAACACAAGTTTTAGTACTAAGTATTTCTCGTGGGGATGTTGTAATTCAGCGCAATTACAATTGCATGTACTTAATAATTTTAAACTATACATGTATATGTACTAAGTATTTATGCATGGGATCAATGTACCCAAGTAATGCACATATAAATATACTGGGTCAGTGAACCGAAACTTTTTGGAAAATATAATAACTAGAGAAACAAGTCAGCTTGAAAACATCTTTCTTTGAGCATGACAAGTGATATAATCATAAGTTATGTGTTTGATGTAAAAAAGGTTGACTGCTTTAAATGTGCCATAAAATCCTACTTTTTAGATACTATACATTTAAAAGGCTGTTAGCCTGGTTATATGTCAATTTTCTCTTAAACATTCTCAGTCTGTGGCTTTTTATTGCATAATTTGGAAACTGTTTTATCTCAGTAAAAATCTCCTTTTATTACAAGAAATTGGGTAATTTTTGCATAATGTATATTTCACGATTTGCGAGTAGACGGACTTATTCATGAAAGAAGAATTCTCTAATATTAAATATATGTAAAATGAATCTTTCACGAGAATTTTTAAATAAGTGAAGCGAGAAATTTGCAAGAATTAAATTGTAAATATTTCCCAGTTTTCAGTATTGGTCAGTTTCAAAATTGTGGTAGACAATGTAAGGTTAGTTTGGAAATATCAGTCATTAAGACTTATTATATTTGTATTTTCACATTGCAAGCAGTAATATAGCTGTGTTATAAGTTATGTGATATCCCATGACCTGATTGATTTACCTGTAGAATACTTAACAGTCTGTAAACTGTTATGTTACCATGTGGGTTTTTTTTCTGAAGAAACTTTTGCTTTAATATGTAACCGTCTTATTTTTGCAATCTTTTTATTAACCAGGTTTTCAATTTTGAAAATCCTGGTTATTAGATTGGGGTATGGCGGGCGGATGGGCGGATGGGCGGATGGGCGGGCGTCAAACGAAATTGTGTCCGCTCTGTAACTCTTCAACCCTTTGAAGAATTTTGATGAAACTTCAGACAAATGTTTACCACATCAAGATGACGTGCAGAACGCATGTTCCGCATGGCTGGCTCCAAGGTCAAGGTCACAGTGACATTAACATTGAAAATCCTGTCCGCTCTGTAACTCTTCAACCCTTTGAAGAATTTTGATGAAACTTCAGACAAATGTTTACCACATCAAGATGACGTGCAGAACGCATGTTCCGCATGGCTGGCTCCAAGGTCAAGGTCACAGTGACATTAACATTGAAAATCCTGTTTACATGATTTTAACTTGATTTGGCAGTCAAAGGTCATATCATCTTTGGAGGTAATTTAAAAAAGATATGATATATTATTTCATGTCTACTTTGTAACTTGTGATACTCTTCAAATTGAAGTCTGGAAGGGTGTTCCTCCATACTGGAGATTTCAGGGCTTGTCTGGCCATGGAATCGTACCCACAATTACAGAACTTGAAAATACACACTCTCTACTTAGATACTACGTATGTACATGTAAAATGAAAGCATGTTCAGTTGATAGGAAAAATTGGAAATACAAGAGATTTTGTTTTATAGAATGATATTACCAGAGCTTGGCAGCACAGTAGCATGTTACAGGCAGTACATTTTGTTGTAAATGTTTAGGCACAATTTGATATGATGTGTGGCAGAGCAAGACAAGTCAGTGCACAAAAAACTGAAAATAGTAGTGTAGATTTTATTAACCAGGTTTTCCGAAGGAAAAATCCTGGTTATTAGATTGGGGTATGTCGGCGGGCGGGCGGTGGGCGGGCGGGCGTAAACAATTTCTTCTGTGCGCAACTCCTCCTACATTTCTCAACGGATTTCAACCAAACTTTCACAGAAGTATTGTCATGAAGTGCCCTGGCGCATTTTGTCGGGGTTTTGTGATTCGGTCATTTTTGACAGAATTATGGCCCTTTGTTTTTTTTCACATGTAATTCTTCTGTGCGCAACTCCTCCTACATTTCTCAAGGGATTTCAACCAAACTTTCACAGAAGTATTGTCATGAAGTGCCCTGGCGCATATATTCCGGGTTTTGTGATTTGGTCATTTTTGACAGAATTATGGCCCTTTGTTTTTTTCACATATGTAATTCTTCTGTGCGCAACTCCTTCTACACTTCTCAAGGGATTTCAACCAAACTTTCACAGAATTATTGTCACCAAGTGCCCTGGCGCATATTGTCGGGGTTTTGTGATTTGATCATTTTTGACAGAATTATGGGCCTTTGTTTTTTTCCACATAATGTAATATATATAGAGAAATACTCTTCTGTGTGCAGCTCCTACATTTCTCAAGGGATTTCAACCAAACTTTCACAGAACTATAATTGTTAACTAAAGAATATTGAATATATAATGTTCTGCCCCTGGTCGTCTGTCCGTCCGTTAGCAATTTTGTGTCTCCTTATATAAGTATATATAAAAGGGAGAATACTCTGTTATTATAAAAGGGAGAATACTCTGTTATTACTGTCTATTTTTAGAATAGATTACCAGTCCTGTATACTTTGGAGTATTCTGTTACAGTAAGATGACAAAATTTCTCATGAGACCAGCGGTTCAAACCCCACACAGAGCAAGTTTTTTTTTTTTTTTTCGTTTTTTTTTCTTTCTTTTTTTTTTTAATAATTTTTGCCTGAATTATGGCCCTTTGCTTTTTTTCCACATATGTTATATATAGAAGAATACATTTGCGCTCGGCCAGCAGACTGGAAAATGAAAACCTGGTTTTGTGACAATTTCCTGTCACTTGTTAGAATTGCGTAGGACTTGGCGTGCTTAAAGGCACTTCCAGTGTGCAAGTACAGGATGTTTATTGAAAATTGTGCACTTCTTTGCCATTAGTCATTAGAAATCTCAGAGTTTGCATTGTAAATAAGAAGTTCTGTATTATATTGTGGACTGATGAGTTTATTCTTCAAGGTAAAACTTGGGTTTATCAAACAGTCGGAGTTTTTGTTGTAAATATGTATTTATTTCAAGTTAAAACTTGACGATGATATATCACACCATTTTCTGCAGTTAAGTGGAATCCGCTCGAACATTTCTGGAGGTTTATTAAGCTTCAGTTGTACATTTGTTAAATTATTTCTGTTTTGTGAAATAGTGTTAACCTAACGTGGCATGTTCAGACATTAAGAAAGCACTACCAAATTGATTAGTGATCTCCCTTGTTATTTGTTCCACTTCTGTTTCATTGGGACTGTATCATGACATTTGTATATTCATTCTTAATCATGTGTGAGCTTACGGATTATGTTATTTATGACCTTGTTGTGACTATAATAAAATGTTTAGAGATTGAGCGGGTATTTTGTTTCTTGGATTTTTGTCCATAAAGTCTCTCCTTAACCATACACTATCATCAACTTTAAGCAGAATCTCAGTGTTGGTCAGTGTGCTGTCTTCAAATCGTTCCTGATAATTGGCATCATAGGTTATTGAACTTGTATGGCGAAATTGTACTTGGAAGAGTTCATTTTAGTGGGAAAAACATACTATTTTACCACGTGCATTTTCTTTACAGTATGTGATTTGCTCAGGTGATGTCATTTATTAAGAGAAACTGTGACACGTCATTTATTTATGTAGGAAGACATTTCAGTTGCTGTCCACCATTTTGTTTTGAAAAACGCGAGACATCCTTTGAATTCAGGTTTAAGCTTTGAAATGTGAATAAATCCTTGATTCCATGAAAAACGTCATTCCTTTTCGACCTGGGGATCATGATTGAACAACGTAGCAATATATATCGGAAAATTTTTGAAACAGCAATGCATGTCTCAAACTTAAATATTTGGCATGTTACATTGTCTAGTGGACCTCCGCCAAGATTGGTCAAATCATGACCTTGAGGTCGGAATTTACCCCGCCCGGGGGTCAGTTGATTTTACATAGGTTTCTACAGGCAAACCTTAAACAAAATCTTTTTCTCCAAAATCACAAGGCCTAGAGCTTGAATTTTTAGTATACAGCAGTGTCTAATGGACCTCTATCAAGTTTTTTCAAATCTTGCCCCTTGGGTAAATATTAGCCCAACCTAGGGGATCACTTGTTTCACACTGACATATACAGGAAAACCTTTAAGAATCTCTGAAACCACAGTCTATAGCTTAGATATTAGTTGTCAGGCTTGTGTAACATTGTCTAGTGGACTTTTTCCTTAATTAAAATCTTGCCCCTGGGACAAAATTGACCACACCCAGGGTCACTAATTTTCATACGGACTTGTATAGGAACATCTTTTTTTAAGTACAAGGCCTAGATTTTAGATATTTAGCATGTTCACTGTCTAGTGGACCTCTACCAACTTTGTTTCAATCATGCCCTAGTGGTCAAAATTGATCACTTGGAAATGGATTTTTTTTAATTCTCTGCAAAACCACAAGGTCTAGGGCTTAGATGTTTAGTATGTAGTATTGTCTAGCTGACCTTAACCAAGTGTGTTCAAATATTGCCCTGGGGTCAATATTGGCCCTGCCTGGGGGTCACATGTTTTACATAGATTTATTTAAGGGCTAGAGCTTTGTCTAGTGGTCGAGTCTGTTCAAATCATGCCCCTGTGGTAAAAATTGACCACACCCACAGAGAGGTAGGGAGTCTCTTGTTCCTATGACAAACAGCGACAAACTAACCAACCACAGACTTTATAAGCAAGCAGTGACTTCCCCTCGCAACCACTGACTTCCTTAGCAACCATTGACTTCGTCAGCAACCATTGGCACCCCCTAGCAACCAGTGACTTCATCTTGGAACAAATGACTTCCTTAGCAACTCTCCACTACCATAGCAACAACTTAGTCCCCCAGCAGCCAGTGACTTTCCCTAGCAACCAGTGACACCCTTGCCAACTTTTAGCATCATCTTGCCACCATTTTGATATAGTTTCTAATTAGGCATTGCTTTCTTAAAAATGTGGTAAGTATTGCAGAGTATAACTTTTTTCAAATAAGGGGAGGTATTCCTCAGATAAAAGTGGCAGGTTGTAGCCACCATGAAAAATGGTACAGAATGGCTTTTGAAAATACAGCAGTGTATAGTTTTGCGTAATATGTGGCCTGGAATTGGCCTACCATAAACTTAGTGGTCAAAATTGATCACTTTGAAATGGATTTTTTTTAATTCTCTGCAAAACCACAAGGTCTAGGGCTTACATGTTTAGTATGTAGTATTGTCTAGCTGACCTTAACCAAGTGTGTTCAAATATTGCCCTGGGGTCAATATTGGCCCTGCTTGGGGGTCACATGTTTTACATAGATTTATTTAAGGGCTAGAGCTTTGTCTAGTGGTCGAGTCTGTTCAAATCATGCCCCTGTGGTAAAAATTGACCACACCCACCGAAGAGAGGTAGGGAGTCTCTTGTTCCTATGACAAACAGCGACAAACTAACCAACCACAGACTTTATAAGCAAGCAGTGACTTCCCCTTGCAACCACTGACTTCCTTAGCAACCACTGACTTCGTCAGCAACCATTGGCACTCCCTAGCAACCAGTGACTTTGTCTTGGAACAAATGACTTCCTTGGCAACCAGTGACTTCCCCTAGGAATGTGACTTCCTTAGCAACTCTCCACTACCATAGCAACAACTTAGTCCCCCAGCAGCCAGTGACTTTCCCTAGCAACCAGTGACACCCTTACCAACTTTTAGCATCATCTTGCCACCATTGACTTCCTTAGCAAACATTGACGTCCTAAGGAACTAGCAACAGTTTTCTTTGGAAATTACTGAATTCCCGTAGTGACCAGTGATTCCCTTAGTAACCAATGACTGCCCCTAGCAGCTGGTGACCTTTGGTGACCAGTCACTTCTTAAGCAACCACACTGGTTGCTAAAGAAGTCATTGGTCACTTTAAGTCATAAGCTGTCATTAGGCAGTCAGTGGTTGCTAAGGAAATCACTGGTAACTAGGAAAGTCAGTGACTGCCAAAGAAGTCAGCTGTTGCTAGTTGCTAAGACGTCAGTAGTTGTTAAAGAAGTCACTATTTGCTAAGAAAGTAACTGGTTGTGGGAGACCTGACATGTTGCTAAGGACATCAATGGTTGCTAAGGAAGTCATTTGTTTCGCAGGTTGCTAGGGGGGAAGTCACTTGTTGCTAAGGAAGTCATTGGCTACTAGGAAGTCGATAATTGCTAGGGAAGTAAAGTGTTACTAATGAAGTTGTTGGTCACTAGTCCAAATTGGTGGTTGTTAGGTAAATCAGTTGCTGCTAATGAAGTCAGTGGTTGCTTTATTTTAAAAATCTTTGATCAGGGTCTGTGTGTGAAATTTGGTTGAAATTGGTCCAGTAGTTATCTACAAGACGCCGGTATATGTGGTGAAAATAATAATCTGATTTATTTACAAATGGCCATTTCTTCTAGCGTAAAGCAGAAGGTATAGGTGTGCAAATCTTGCTTTTGGTATTTGCAGGTATTACCATATCTACTGGCTCAAACTACAAGTATAGTTAGTGAAAATTTATGACTGCCAGAAACCACATGGTATATTGTTTGAATTTCCTGTTTTTAGCTCGACTATTCGGAGAATATGGAGAGCTATTACAGTCACTTGTGCGTCGGCGTCGGCGTTGGCGTCGGCGTTGCTTCTTTGGTTAAAGTTTTGCCTGCTAAGTACTATCATGCACATATCTCAGTAACCACTTATGATATTGACTTGAAACTTTGTTCATGTCTTTAGGGGTTTCATACAATCAAGGCAGATAACTCTTGAAAAAATTTAGTACAAATTATGGCCCTTGTTTGACTTTGAAAATTTGGTTAAAGTTTTGCCTGCTAGGTACTATCATGCACATATCTCAGTAACCACTTATAATATTGACTTGAAACTTTGTTCATGTCTTTAGGGGTGTCATACAATCAAGGCAGATAACACTTGTATAAATTTAGTACAAATTATGGCCCTTGTTTGACTTTGAATATTTGGTTAAAGTTTTGCCTGCTAGGAACTATCATGCACTTATCTCAGTAACCACTTATGATATTGACTTGAAACTTCGTTAATGTCTCTAGGGGTGTCACACAGTCAAGTCAGATAACTCTTGTATAAATTTAGTACTAATTATGGCCCTTGTTTGACTTTGAAAATTTGGTTAAAGTTTTGCCTGCTAGGTACTATCATGCACATACCTCAGTAACCACTTATGATATTGACTTGAAACTTTTTTAATGTCTGAAGAGGTGTCACACAGTCAAGACAGATAACTCTTGTTTAAATTTAGTGGAAATTATGGCCCTTGTTTGACTTTGAAAATTTGGTAAAGTTTTGCATGCAAGGTACTATCATGCACATATCACAGTAACCACTTATGGTAGTTATATCAAACCTTGCAATAGTGTTCAGGGTAAATTTTGTATCAAACAATTAATTTACCAAAAATTAAATCTATAGTTATAGATTTTGACTTTTTTATGATTCAACTTTCCTAGTTTATACTTAATAGTTAGCAGAATTTTGTTTTGCTATTATACTGATAAAAGTTTTGTTTTATTACCAAACACCCACAATAGTCGAGCGTGCTGTCTTATGGACAGCTCTTGTTTATATTTCTACTGACGCAAACTACAAGGTATCTGTGGTCCAAATATTGATTTCATATATTCAGAAATGAACTTTTCTACTGACCGAATTACAAGGTTTATGTGATATTGAAGAAATGACCATGTCTGCCAGGGTATATCTGTTTAGACCTAGGTAAAAGAAATGACGATTTCTAGTGACAGAAACAACGAGGTATATTTTGCAAGTATACGTTTAAATATGTAAAATCATTGAAGTGACACCCAGGCGGGGCCAATATGGACCCAAGGGGCACGATTTGAACAATCTTTGTAAAAGTCTACTAGACAATGATGTATACTAAATATCTAAGCTCTAGGCCTTGTTGTTTGGCAAAGGAATCTTTTTAATGTTTTCCTGTAGAAACCTATGTAAAATCGAGTGACCCACGGGCGGGGGGGGGGGTCATGATTTGAACAATCTTAGTAAAGGTCAACTAGACAAGGCTACACTTTTCGTTCAGATATATTCCATATCCACTCAATACAAACAAATTATCCTATATAGAGTTCATAGGTTATAAAAAAGATGTTCCCCAAAACCAAGATAGAAACAGCCATTAACATAACAAATAGTCACTGAAATTGAAAAGAAACACAACACACTTTAGGTACATTGGATTCTAGGTCACAAACATCTGGATGGTAATGAGCTAGCAGATCAACACGCTAAGAGGCAGTCAAAGTAAGTAACGCTGACAAAATATGAAAAGGTGGTTATAAACGTCGACAAGACGGAGAAATACAAGAGATTTTCCAAATAGCAGGAACAAGAAATTGTGTCTGGAAAGAGAACAGAAAAGTGTTTAGCAGAATTAACCAGTAATATCTGGCCTTAGCATATTGAACAACCGTTGGGGCAAAGGAAAAAGAAAAGGAAAAAAAAACCCCCCAACCCCCCCCCCAACCAACCCCCCCTCCAACCCCCAACCCCCCCCCCCCCCCCCGGGGCCCCAACACTCTTTCGATATGGTAAACCATGAAAAATTGCTGTTCAAGTTGCATTACTATGGCATAAGCGGTAAAACTCTCAAATGGATTAAATATTTCCTATACACTAGGTCACAGTCTGTAGTGGTAAATCATCGTGTACCATACCAGTCTCATCCGGTGTTCCACAGGGTTCGGTCCTTGGGCCGCTTCTGTTTCTAATCTATATTAACGATCTACCTGACTGTGTTAAATGTTCCTAAGCCCGTCTCTACTGATGACACAGCTCTCTATCGGTCACTGTCTGCCTCTTTCCATTCAATTCTACTATAAGATTTACACCAGCTGGACCAGGTCTGATCTGCCAAAACATCTCTTTGGCGACACTGATCGGGGCAATGATATTCCAGAGGGGAATTGATATCTTCTGTCTAATAAACAAATCCGTTGATGACAACAATATATATCAAGCATGTGCGCAAAGATGACAACGACTTTATTAGTCAGCACAGAGTGTCCATAGCCACACCGGGCAAACATCACAGACATCTGGTTTAAGCCAAATTTAATCATATTAAGGTAATCGCTGGGAAAATATTGAAAAAATGGCATCGATCAAAGTCCAGAAGTCAAGATTTGCGCTTTTGAAAATTGAAGGGGATGACTCGGATGACGGTCAACAGAAAGAATCTCAAGCAGCGAAGAAAAACGCCAGTCAGTCAAATGCACAAAAAAAGAAAAATAAGAAGAAAAAGCAACAACAGAATCAAGCAGAAATAAGCGAAGTATGTTCCATTTGTTTCTATGACAGTTGCATCACATTTAAATAGCCGTTTCACCTTATCTACTGTTCTCGAAGTGAAATAATCGTTGTTTTTTTTATTAAACTATTATAGTTTTCGGATGGAATTTTTTTCGGACAGATGATTGTTTGCTGTGCACATGGGTACCAAATACGAAAACTCACAGTCAATCTCAAAGTTTATGATCATATGAGGTGGTTTAAATATTCAGGTACAAGCTAGCCACATTCGCATAGATTCATGGTATCCCTTTCAGGGCACTCGTTTGGCCGATTTTGGGGCCGAATATCGGCCCCATTCCCCTCCTAAAATAATATGTTTTTTTCCCCTTTCTAAGAAAAAAAATCCCCTCCAAAACAAAAGTAAGATCGGAAGGAAAATCACGAAGTTACTCGTCTGCCGGACATAAGAACAAATAGTTCTGAGTACGAATCCAATTAAACATTCACGAGCCTTCTCCCTTGATTGACTGTCCAATGAATTTTTCTCTTAACAAATTGGTATATATTCATTTAACAGGGTTCCCGCTGTCTTTCGCCATTGGCGCCAAATGCGACAAAAAATAAATTTTGTCGCTAAATTCTTTCAGTTGGCGAATTTTAGTGGCGCCAACAAAAGAATCTCGGCAATTCTGATGTGTCAATCAAAAATCGATCGTCGTCTGTTGGCCCGTTTATGGAAGAAGGCGGAGCTAATTAGACACTATCTGATAAAGCGCACGTGGCCGTCTCGGTCGTTATCAGAGGTGTTAATTGATAAACAATCATAAAACGAAATATAATAGATCCCGGTGAATTTATAATATGTTGTTTGTTACACGGATTAAATTAGCGATGCTTGGTTGACACGACTCTGAACATTAATGTATGAAAATAAGTTCACGGACATCGGAGGGCGCGAAAATATGTGTCAAACGGGGAATGCATACAGTTACTTTCATTTTTGAATTCATGGTGCTGCAGAACACGAACAGAAAATTATGATATGCAAACTAAAAGTAACCCAAAGAGAACCCTGTTCATTCGGATTTTTCGGATATTGCCCTTAGCAGGTGAAAAATGTCACATAATCAAATAAAGTTTGCATGTGTCACTGAGATGTTTTAATTCATGAAAGAAAAAAATAAATATAGTAGATCTAGAACAACTTGCATAATATTTGTTGTATTTGTCAGAAAACTATTATGTAGCTACATCTGTTGGAAATGATTGAAAACAGTATTAATAAGTGTGAATAGTAGATCTAGTAATATTTATACGGCTAAAAATACCCCCTATTAGTCTTAAAATGACGAAAAATTCCCCTTCCAAAGGGTATGGGTACCTGTCCCCAAAAGTTGTCTAGTGCCCTGCCTTTGATTGGTCATAGTTTCAAAGAACGTCATTTTTTCTTGTTTATGAAGGCTACATAATTATTACGGCTGTAATGATCTAACTCATAATGAAAATCAAGATGCGAATATTCGCTTGCTCCAGTATTAAAATGTTAATCTTATTAGTATTAAAATGGACCTTTTATAAATCAACTTTATCTAGTATCTAACATAACATATGTAATCATTGTCGGATTAATTTTGTTCAGGGTATCTGAAACGCCTCATCTCTCAAACTGTATGGTAAAGCTAGCATTCATTAGTTATCTAAAGAAACAAGACGCAAAAAAGTAAAATTGGACACATTGAAAAATAAATGAATATTACAGTCGAGTCTCGATTATTCGAAGTGCGGAGGACCAAGATTTTACTTCGAATAATCCATGGGTTCGAATAATCCAAGTCCCGAAGATGGCCAACTGATTGTAATGTAAATCGTCAATATAAACAAGTCATGTATATAGCTGTCACGGTCGCTTAACGTAATATACATTGCGTATATCATTTAGATGAAAGGAAAAGAGAAATAAATAATACCAAACGTTTGATTTATTTTTTCCTTTTTAAACCCTTTCCACTTGTGCTGATCTAGGTATCCCCGGGACCGGGTCCGTTGCCAGATTGTTCAGTACGAATGGAAAGGAAGATATCAGCTGATCTGTGTATCCCCCCGTTACCGGGTCCTTCGCCTGGTTGCTAAACCTAAATTACTTCTGCACAAGTAGAAGTCATTTTTCTTCTGACAGTTATTTAAAAGTCATGCATTAAATAGACACGGTAGCTAGTTTTTTAGGAGTTTGTTATTCGAAATTAAAGGTGAACAATTTTAACCAACTTTCAAACAAAAACAAAAGTTGTCCCTTTGGTATTACAAAAACAAGGTTAAAGCGAGTATGTAATTATCACACCTTAGCACATATAACGCGCCGACCGCGTGTCGTTTTTCACAAGTTGAGCGTGTCAGCAATTATTGGTTTGATTGGAATGCATTTCGAATAATGGGTGTGAAATTCCTTACAGACTGAAAAAACACTTCGAATAACACCAGGTATTCGTAAAATCCATTTCGAATAACCCGTTTATTTTTATATACATTTATATATAAAACATTTCGGGACCGAATATTGTCTTGGATTACACCAGGTATACGAATAATAGGTTGTTGAATAATCGGGGTCGAACTGTACATGATTATTTCAGAAATAAAAATTAACAATGATTAAAGCGAACAATTAACAAAAAAATATTTGTGTAAATACGATCCGTCGGAACGCTATTACTGTATTACATGTATGTGTAGTCTGCAACAATGGTAAAGCAGAAGTTTCCTCGACAGAATCTATTTTAAAATAAAATATCACTTTACCAAAAGTACATATAAGTATAACATGAGTGTACTTCAAAATCCCCTTGGTCCAAAAATGGCATAGTAGTCATAATCCCCTAAATGGATTTTACAAGCGGAAAAGCATATATTCAATGAAAATATTTAACTAAATGTTTTATTTGTCTCTAGTTTTACTTTACTATAGCGAATGATTGAAAAAAATGAAAATTGTTGAAATTACAACGTAAAATCCATTGAGGGGATTATGACTACTATGCCATTTTTGGACCAAGGGGATTTTGTGCGTCTCCCGTATAACATATTACTTTCTTCTGCTCTGCTGTATTTTCTCAGCTGGAGAACTGAATCTCATGAGTGTGGATTCGAGGTGTGTCTAGTTGTTTGAGGGTTGTGTAATTGATAGTGAGGCTGATGTCTACAGATAGCTGTTTCATTATTTTAGAAAGAACAGGTGTTTCGCATACTGATTTGTGTATCGCTCTGCCATATCACGATACATATTGTCTCGCCACTTGCCTGACAATGTGTCTGCCGCTCATCCCGGAGGTTGCGGGTTCGAATCCCACCAAGGTCACGACCGTACCTCCTCATATGACACCAGTACTGGTTTTTCCAGGAAGCAGACTCGAGAGTGACTAGATAAGCTCATAGCTTTCTTCACAATCAAGCTAAAATAAATTAGTATAAACTAAACTAATACACAGCCCTACTAGGTAGCTGGACCTGGCTACCTAGACTTTTGGTCAAGGTAGATGGATCAGTTTTATCATTATTATGATTTAATCATAGGCAGATTTCTCTTGCTTTTTAGCTCACCAAATCATGCTCAAGTAATATGAAGCCAGGTCAAGTTATATTTCTTTACAAAATAGGGTTTAATACAAAGATACTCAAGCCCAAGAACAGACCTACTGATTATTGTTAAGGAACACGACTTTGTTAAAAGATATAACTTGACATTACTTCAAATTACTTGAGCATGATTACGTGCTGAGCATGAGATTGTGCTCAACAAACTTTTATAAACACGGGGCCAGGCGATCACAATAGCTCACCTCTGAGCGTCTCCCGTATAACATAAGTCATAAGTCGCAGGTGAGCGATATAGGTCCATCTTGGCCCTCTTGTTTCGATTGCATTGTCTTATGATATGTTGTCTTATGATATGTATTTATTCTAATTCAAAACGGGAAAAAATCCAGGAGAAAATCTTATTTGTCTAACGAGCTCATAAAAAATAAAAATTAAATTGAGAGATGCAACTAGTGCACGAAGCTAAATGACATCACAAACTGGGATGTGATTCTAATAGTAATGGTTGAATTGACAATTTCAAAAAGCTTAACAAAGTATATGTTTGATAGATTTATACTTTTTTCGCACAAACTTCCGAAGACATGATTGCAAATTGATCTGATATCTTGGAAACTCTCTTGTATTCAAGAATGCTCTGTATAAAATATAATTGTTAATACCGGCTACCTAGCCACTGCCTCATGAAATTAATTTTGGTACTACAAGTTCTGATATATATCATAATTTACAAAAAATTCTCGGCTTCGTACATTGTAATTAAAAACAAAAATGACCGAGATTTGAGAAAGTATTGTTAAATTTGAGCTCTTTACAGATTAACAGATGATTTATTGTTGTAAGAGCTGTACTTGATATGTGTGTACATTTTGAAATTGTTCCTGTGAGTTCGGATATGTAATAGTTTATGATTCATTCTCGGCCTTGAATTGCATATCAAAAGGCGGCCTACGGAAATTTGAGAAAGTCCTTATACCTTTACCTGTTTTGTAGATAGATTAGGGATTCCATTTATTTTCACACATATATTTAAGTGCAATAAGTGTTATAAAGGTATATTTACATAAATTAATTTTGACACGATTTTAAAGACTCTATCAAGCAAGCAAACTGACGATTTTTACCACGTCTCAACTTCCTTTTAACGTACTTTATATAAATTGCAATCTATCCAAGACAAGATAGAATGAATATTTGATACGGATCATATAGAGCGATGACGCATTAGTTATATTATGTTTCAGCAAATATACAAGAAGTAAGCAAATATTTTCACTTATCGTGACTATTAATTGTTATATTACATGTAGTTGAAGCATTTAGCCTTTGGTGCTCCAAGCAGAACTCACACGCATTCTGGGTCTGAACATCATCAAGTCAATGGAAGCAATGTGCCTGCAAAACAGTGGGATGAATGGCAGAAACTTGATGAAGAGGTAACTTATTTTGAACAATGAATCGTAGTTGTACTAGTTTAATGCCCATTTCAACTGTATTTCGGTCATTTTAAATAGTGGACAGTTTACAACATGTACCGTATCTTTCTTAGATCAAGAGACATGGTCGGTAGCATGTCTCGAACTGATGACCCTCAGTCTATGAGAGGTTACAGTGGTTTCAAGTCAGTGACTAACCACTCGACCACGGAGGCGGACTTTTCAGTAAATCACTGTTGTATTTAGATACATAATTATATGCGAAAAAGTTGTTAACTCATGATTTATTAAAATAATGGAAAATGAACATGTCATCACTGGTGTGATATTAAACGTCTTATAGACAACTAGCTACCCTTTTCATTGAATGCTAGGGTAGATTGTAGAAGAACTGCTGTAGGAGTCCTGACCCAGTTCAAGAAGTAACAGAGATTTATTTAAATCCATAAGATGATGAAGTGCTACAGGGTGAACCAGAATATGTGATACTATTTTAACCTCCGTTAACTTTTTCAAGTGTTGTGTTATCTTAAAAAATAAGACTGCATTTTAAACTAGATATCTTAAAGTTTGATTGATACAACATTGATATGAATTGAAAAGATATCCATCAAACAACTTGGGCAAGAATATTTACAACATGTGCTCTAAATGCCGTCCAATTTATGTTATAATGACGTTGAGTTTCTTTAAAAAAAATTCAGTCATGCTCATGCTAGCGGTCCTCAACTGATTTAGTTTATTTAAGTTTATTCATAAGTAGGTGTTTTGAAGTTTAGTGAGTTTATCATCTTTTAGATATATTTTTGCATTCTTTTTGTAACGGTGACTGGAGAGTGACTTTCAAAATAAACTTGAACTATTCTGCAGCCTTCTGCTTGGACGTCGCCATACTGAATTAACAACATGATTGAAATGACGTCACAATGTCAAAATGACGTCAACGTTTTCACATACTTTTGAATGTATTAAGAACTTACATATCTCCTAACTTTTATGGTATATCAATTTGACAAATCGGTCAAGATTTGCTTTTAGGGAAAAAATCAAGTAGTATCATAATAATTATATTATGGATCACACTGGACATTTCAGCACCATTTACGACCAGGTCTGAATCACAAGAAGTACGGAGTTTCCAAAACTTTAGAAAAAACTAGCGGGCAAAAATGGTAGTATCACTAATTAAATTACATTATGGATTTTTCAAGTAAAAACCGCTGGACATGGTGTGTTTCAAAAGCAAAAATATTTTCCAATACACAAAAGTCTTACGCTACCAGTATGTAATGACTTCATATTGATGTTCTGACTGGGAGAATCAATTTAAGAACTGCATACATGGTAGTTTCCCTTCCCCCCAAAACTCTACTTAGAATAAACTAAGTCCGATTTTTTTATTATAGGCACAAAATAATGCGGTCATTTTTAACACATTTAAATGAACCCCATTGCTTTTATTAATGAATTCATAGATGTAATGTCACTTTACTCCCAATAGAAATAGCACTACAGTGCAACCTCTAAGGAATGAACACCCTTGGGAACACAGAAATGTGTTTGTTGTAGAGAGGTGTTGTTCTGGAGAGGTTGATTGCTTATATAATTGAAGGCATGGGAAAGAAAATGTGTGTCTTTTTAGGGAGGTTGTTGCTCTAAGGGGGTGTCGTTCAGGGAGGTTTGACTGTATATTTAGTTATATTCATATATCTCATCCCTGGCTTCAGTTTAAAATTTCTAAAACTTACAGAAACTGAGTTTGTTTGGCCTATGATATGTGGGTCAGATCATTGCTTGATGACACATTTAGGCTTCCTAAATGTTTTAAAATGTAACATTTTGTTTTCAGTATACATCAGAGTCCTTTGAGAAAGATCTACAGCAAGCCTTGTTACTTAGCAAGCTAGATAATGAACAGAAAAAACAGGTACAAAGAATGGTAGAGTTACTTCCCTTGCAAGACTTGAGACCGTCTAATGGCCTGATTTAATAATTATAAATAAGCACACTTTCATTTATTGAATTAAGATTAAGTCGAAGTTTCAGTCAAATAAGATGTGTTGTATAAATAATCCAAATAACATTGACATGCTGAATTATTGTGGATTTTTTAGCAAAAATCTGAGCACATAGTGTTCCTGGTGAGGTTTTAGGATTGCTGGATGGATGCCTGTCATCTATCTGGCTGTGTCAGTCAGCATCAATTTACTTTGAAACACTTTCTAAACTCTTCAAAAATCATTTAATGGAATTTAAAAACCATAGGAACACAAAAATGGCACAGATTAGTTTCAATACATATTTTGTGTTACCGTAGGCACACAAAAATGGCACAGAGAAATCAAAAGGTGATGTTGACACAAAAGAGAATAAAAAGAAGAAGAAGAAAGAGAAACAAGCCATGTCGTTAGAAGAGTTTAACAGACCGTCGCAAGAGAAGAAAAGTCACTTAGATGGTAAAGAGCTAGTAGTAGAGAGAGGGAGAGACAGAGAGAGAGAGAGAAAGAGAACCACCAAACACTTTGATAATGTCTTCTGTGCAATTTGAGAAAGAAACAACAACTTGCAATCTTTACAAATCTGTTATTCTTTGCTATTTGGGCTGTCGTCTATCAGTAGTGATTTACAACATGATTTATTTGAAAACTGACATGAAATTTTGACATCAGAAAACTGACATGAAATTTTGACATCGGCTTATATCAAATCATACTGGTAATGTAAATTTTACCTTGTTATTTAGCAATGCACATTTATGTACATTTGAAAAATGTGTCTGTTCACTTTCAGTGAATAATACTTTAGATATGTGAAATATTGTAGAACTTGATGTACCGCCATCACCAGTCTCCACAACCAAAGTGCCTCCACCTGCCTCAGATACTGCCTTCTTTGAAACTGTAGAAAGTGATGTCAGTAGAATACTCAGGCAAGAGAAAATGCAGGAAGAATATAAAAAGGTATGTCTTCAGGGTTGTCTTTGTTATGTACAGATTTTCATTTGCTTTCAAGAAGATTCTGTAGGTCTAATTTTTCTGTTAGTTTCTTTTATTATACCCCCCGAGGACAAAGTATAAGGGGGGTATACTTGATTCATGCTTTGTCTGTCTGTCTGTAAGACAAAATTTTCAAGGAATTCTTGTGGACACCAATAAACTCTCTTAAAACCCCAGGTCTAGACTGATTTTAGTGTTATACTTCTACCATTGTTCAAGTGATAACCCCGGGTACAATGCCTAGTTGTGCATGGAATAATAGAATCTTCTCTGGTCTAGAGCTATTTGGCATCCAGTGGCCCTCAAGGTCACAGGGGCTCGAGATAGTAAAATCATATGGACACTAAATCTCCAAAACCCCTGATCAGAATTTAATGATACTTCACAGAAGTGATAAGTGCAATGCCTAGTTGTGCATGGTCGATGTTTTAGGTCAAAGGTCAAGGTCACAGGGGCTCGGGATAGTAAAATCTTGTGGACGCTAAATCTCCAAAACCCCTTGTCAGAATTTAATGATACTTCACAGAAGTGATATGTACAATGCCTAGTTGTGCATGGTCCATGTTTCAGGTCACTAGATCAAAGGTCAAGGTCACAGGGGCTCGAGATAGTAAAATCTTGTGGACGCTAAATCTCCAAAACCCCTGGTCAGAATTTAATGATTCTTTACAGAAGTGATAAGTACAATGCCTAGTTGTGCATGGTCCATGTTTCCGGTCACTAGGTCAAGGGGCTCAAGATAGTAAAATCTTGTGCGCTTTTAATCTCCAAAGCCCCTGGTCACAATTAAATGATATTTTACAGAAGTGATAAGTACCATGTCTAGTTGTGCATGGTCCATGTTTCGGGTCACTAGGTCAAGGTCACAGGGGCTCGACATAATAAAATCTTTTGCAGTCTTAAAGTGACATTATGCTCTTTTTTTTCAAGTAAAAATCCAGCTGAAATGGGTGTGTGTAAAAAGGGTAGAGGAATTAATAGCTTTTAACCCAATACACCAAACTCTTCCTGCTACCAGTACGAAATAATAACTTTCCAAATATTACTTTCCTATTTTGACTGGGAGAGTCAATTTAAAAAAAAAAACTGCGTGCATGAGTTGCTTCCCTTCCACTGCTGAAATCTCTACCAACGTCTACAACAACACAAGGGAGATCACTGCGAAGAAAGGAACTTTCATTTTATTAGTCCAATTTTTTTATTTCTAAAGCTCCAACTTCAAATACTAATGTGGCATTATCATTAGTTTAACACTTATAAATGCACAGCAACCGAAAATTGCTTTTATAAAACTGTCACCAAAAATATACTATGTGCAGGTAAAAAAAAAGATGAGCATAATGTCACTTTAATCTCCAAAACCCCTTGTCAGAATTTAATTATACTTCACAGAAGCCTTAATGGCTGTTGCCTGCTCCGTTTCAGGACTTTTGGTAAAAAGATAAAGTTCTCGAGATAGTCAAATCTTGTTGATGCTAAATTAACCCGTAAATTTTAGAACATATAGTCATAAGTAAAAAGGCTCCAGTAGTAAATGCGTCCTGCCAAAGTATATCTCTAAATTACAAAAATCTTTACGCTAAATCTCCAAAACCCTTGTCAGAAGTTTATGAACTTCACTCAAGTATAAGTACATCATAGTGTTGCTGGTGTTCAGGGCATGTCAAACGTCATATTCAACCGATGTTCTTGTTGCGCAAATTCCAAACCCCTTTAGATTTTAATGATGCTTTACATAACTTGACTACTAGCCTTTAGTTTTCATATTTATGTTTCCTGTCACTTCGCCAAGGGGCGGGGACAGTAAAATCTTGTGCTTCAAATTCAAAGCCCAAAAATTAAATGTTTTTTAACAGTAACTGAAAGCCATGCAGTTGTATTCCATATTTAACCCCACTAGGACAAGGTCACAGGGATATTTTAAAATGTGTGTTACCTTAAAGTGACATTATGCTCATTTTTTTCAAGTAAAAATCCAGCTGAATATGGGTGTGCGTAAAAAGGGTAGTGAAATAATAGCTTTTAACCCAATACACCAAACTCTTCCTGCTACCAGTATGAAATAATAACTTTCCAAATATTGCTTTTCCTATTTGATTGGGAGAGTCAATTTAAAGAAAAGAACAACTGCTTGCAGGAGTTGCTTCCCTTCCACTGCCAAAATCTCTACCAAAACACAGCACATCAAGAAAGGAACTTTCATTTTATCAGTCTGATTTTTTTATTTCTAAAGCACCAACTTCAAATACTAATGGGCTAATAGACATACAAACCAATTGTTTTATAAATTTCCAAAACACTATTCAGTAAATGAACAAAGTCAAACAAAGAATTGCTTTTATAAAACTTGTGTGTCCAATAATTAATGCATCGATATAAAATTTTATATACACTGGGGTGGGTTGGGGGGGGGGTATCACTCAGGTTCTAGTAACAGAACATGGGAGTATTTTTCAGTGTGTTACCTTAAGCTTGAAAAGACCAGTACTTCGATGTAACTGAAGATTTTAATACTACCATGGGTATATTTTAACACTGTAAGGTAATCTATGAGGAGACTAGAACTGAGGTGTGAGTGATGAATGTGAACTGAGGACAGGCACTAAGTGAATGGGGTGAGATGGATGATTGAAATTGAGGGAATATCATGACTTGTTACTTATACAGAAGATTTTTATTAAACATTGTCCTTGAGCAAGGTCTGACTGAAGATTGTAAACTTAGGAAAGCTCATAACTCACGAGGGTAATGTGAGGGCACATGAATATTGAACAACAAGCACTGCAAACAGATAGTTATACAGGAAATATAGAGTTTGCAGAAACAAAGTAAAATGAGGAGGCCTCAACTGCGATTGTAACTGAAAAATTTCAAGCCGAGTACAGATCATAAAGCCTGGTTAATTGATGAGAGAGGGGAAACTATGACTGATGTAGATTGACTGATACAATTCTAAATGGCAGGTATGCAATTGTTAACATATCTGAAGAATGTTCTGTATTTTTGCAGCAATATGCAGCAGAGTCAGTTATTACAGCAAAATATCAGGAACAGATTAAAAAGCTGGATAAGGAAGTGGAATTTTTACGAGCAACGATGAAGAAACAGGAAGTATGAATTTAGTTTATAAACTTTATACTTTCTTCAAATTAATTGTGAACTGAAGCTAATCCAACTTACATTAGCTACGTTCATTGAGTGCTTTCCGGAATTATAAACTGCCTTTTTGCCAGAAAAAAAGGGATTCTGGAGATGACAATTTCTTCCCTGGCATGTTCACCGCCACTGCCTGGTTAAGAAGTGTAATGCTGTAGCCCTTTACCACTGCACTGCCTTAAACAAATTTATTCAGTTGGTTTGTTGTTTTACACCAGCTGAACAGAAGGGTTTTTAGTGTGATTAAAAAAAAAAAGTCAAACCTTACCAAAAGCTGAATTGTTAAAGTACTAATGGACCATAGTTTGATCGTTGCTCAGGCCATGTGAAGATGCCCTCTGTCCACCCTGAACTGCGGGAGTAACTATACTCTCTTAAGGTAGCCAAATGCCCCGTCATCTAATTAGTGACGCGCATGAATGGATTTAACGAGATTCCCACTGTCCCTATCTACTATCTAGCAAAACCACAGCCAAGGGAACATGCTTGGATGCACCAGTGGGGAAAGAAGACCCTGTTGAGCTTCACGTGTAAACCTAAACAAACAAAAATTCTGAATGCTAATTTTAATATGAATTAATATGCAGAAATGTGGATTATTCAAATGATGTGGTGAGAAATAGTTACAGCTTGAGCTAATCATATTAGTTTTTCCTACTTACATTTATCATTGTCATATTGTACAGAAACTGCATGGCAGACTTGTTGATTTAAGTAATTAATTTGGTAGTTTTTTAAGCTAGATCTTGCAGCTTGCAGGAGAACTAGGAATCATGCGCATAGACATTCTTCATATGAATATGCTGAAAATATTATGTCTATTTTAAATTTTCAGGAAGAATTAAAACAAGTGAAAAAAAGAAATAAACAGTTGTGTGTTATACTAGCTCAAGGTGAAAGTAAGTATGGCTCTCAGTACAGTTCCTTATATTTTTTATACAGAAACTGTAAAATTCATATTCTTTGAAAGTTTTCCAAAAATATTTTATGTAACAAAAATAAGCATCTTTTTATGACTTTTCAAAAAGTTGGTGTCTGAGGTTTGGCTGTTTTTCTATAACAGTAAACACTGTATATTACGACTTCAGATATAGTCAAATTTGGGATATTAGGAACAAATTTTCTGGGCCTGATTTTATTCTTTATTAAATTTGAAAATGCCGTTATGGATATAGTATACTCTGGATATAAGGAACAAACTTAAATGGTCCCAATGAGTTTGTTATAAACAGAGTTTACTGTTTATTAAGAAAATCAACACTAATATAAACTGTTTCTCAGACATGGTTAAAATCTGGAGAAAGATTACTTACAAAATGTACTGATTTTCTACCTAAGTTTTTTAAAAGAATATGCATTTAAACAATAGGGGCCCCTGTGAGGTTTGTTTGTTTTCCTGATTTAATACATATGGAAACTTGCACTGAGATAGCCCTTTGATTATTTTTGTATAATTTTCTTGTCCTCGCTATTTCTCAGCTTCCGCTGGCTGGAATTTAACAAAGCTTCCTGAATAGCTTCAATACCAAAGAGACCATTTCTAATAAAACACACGGAGTGTAAGAAAATATCCCATAAAACACTAGGCGTGTAAGAGTATTTCCCATGAAACACTAGATGTGTAAGAGTTCTCCCCTAAAGCATTTGGAGGTCCCCATGAAACACTAAATGTGTAAGAGTATCTCAGAAAAAGCACTAGGAGTGTATGAATATCTCCCATACAGCATTAAGAGTGTAAGAGTATCTCCCGTAAAACACTAGAAGTGTAAGAGTATCTCCCATAAAACACTAGATTTGTAAGAGTATCTTGTAAAACACTGAGTGTAGAATATCTCCCATAAAACACTAGATGTCTAAGAGTATCTCCCGTAAAACACTAGAAGTGTAAGAGTATCTCCCATAAAACACTAGAGTGTAAATATCTCCCGTAAACCTAGGCATACAAGTATCCCCTAAACACTGATGTGTAAGAGTATCTCCCCTAACCTAGAAGTGTAAGAGTATTCCCATAAAACACTAGATGTTAAGAGTATCTCCCTAAAACACTAGAGTGTAAGAGTATCTCCCATAAAACACCACTTGGGAGTCTAAGAGTATCCCCTCCGTAAAACACTAGGAGTGTCCAACAATAGCGTCCCGTAACGTGTAGAGTATCCCCCATAAAGCACTAAGAGTGTAAGGGGGACTCCCATAAAAACTAGAAGTGTAAGAGTATCTCCCGTAAAACACTAGGAGTGTACGAGTACCCCCATTAAAGCACTACAACTGAAAGAGTATCTCAGAAAAAGCACTAGGAGTGTAAGAGTATCTCACATACACCACTTGGAGTCTATAAGTATCTCATATAGAGTGTCCGAGTATCCCCCATAAAGCACTAGGACTGAAAGAGTATCTCCCATAAAACACTAGAAATGTCAGAGTATCTCTCATAAAGCGCTTGGAGTGTAAAAGTACCTGCTATTAAATACTAGGAGTGTAAAAGTATCTCTCATAAAATGCTAGGAGTATCTCCTGTAAAGCAATATCTCTCATATAGCACTAGGAGTGTAAGAGCACAAAGAGTGTCTCCCATAAAACACAAGGAGTGTTTATCCATCAGGTCATTGCCCATGAAACACTTTAAATGTTTCTGTGAGAACATTGCCCAAAAAAGGCACTGTAAACATTGCCCATAAACACCGGCCCTGTGCTATTGAGACGCCAGGAAACAGCAGAAAGGTAAGTAAACAGCCCAAAAAGGGCTGTTCGGCAGTTTTTTCCTTTAAAAAGATTTCTTTATTTATAAAACATGATTTCCGCAAGAAACTTTTAAAGCACCCAAGAGCGTTTATCTGTTAGAACATTGACCAAAAAGCACTAAGAGTGTATACCCATGAACATATCAGTTGTACATGAAATGTGACTGTTACTGTTATAAACTGTTCAAACGAATCTTTTTGTAATTTTAGTGAAAGACAAAGCTGAAGTATTAATGCAGGTTGACCAACTCACAGAAGTAAAAGACGAGCTCACAGAACAGGTAGTTAAAGATAGAATAAGATTCTTATTGGCGCAGCAGTTATTTGTGAAATAGCCAAGTTTAATTGCTTTGATAATCTAATGGGGTCTGCAATGCAAATTTGATTATTCTTGGCACTTGAGTTCGACAGGAGTGTATGTCTTGGTACTTGTTCACAATTGGGAAGAAACTATATTAGTGGTCGGGTAGCAAGGTTGGTAGAGCATTCGCCCTGTAAGCAAAGGGTTCTGGGTTGAAGTCCTGATCAAGTTGCACTTTTTACTATTGTATATATTTGCATAGCCCAATACTAGTACTTAAAGTTTTAAACTTAAACTTTCTAGTAACCTTGATTTTGATTTTCCACTTTACTATAAAAATGATTGGGTTATGTATTCCATGAGCCAGTTTCCCATTGTTACCTATTGCAACTATGACATTTATCATTTTATTGCTGTTGCTCATAACATGATAATTTATCTATTAATTTAGGGTTGTTATAACTAAGTCATTTTGCATTTCAAAATTCATCCGAATTTTAGAGATTCATTTCCTCAGCTCCATAATGTCATTAAAACTGGAAACAAATGAATATTTGTCTGTTTTGTAGGTATCTGAATTGACAGCAGATTTGGAGAAGGAGCGGTCAAAAGTGCATTCAATAAAGGCAGAACTAGATAAATTGAAGGTATGTTAAACTCTTGTTTACCCTGATATGCATCTCTTGTGTATATCTTATAATGTGGCCAAAAATTGCTTGCCACTTAAAAAGTCAGAAGTGACATTACATGTATGGTGTAGTGATGTTCAGGTCAAAGTGTAGTGATATAATAGGTTAGATATAGTGACATCATTGGAAAGATATACATGTAGTGACATCATTGGAAAATATAGTGACGTAAGTAAGGTGCAATGATGTTATAGGGAAAGTTTACTAATGTTGGGGTAAAGTGTACTGATGTCATGGATAGTGTGTAGTGATGTCATGGGTATAGTTTAGTGATGTCATGGTTATAGTGTATTGATGTCATGGGTATATTGTAGTGATGTCACGGGTAAAGTGTATTGATGTCATGGTTAAAGTGTATTGATGTCATGGTTATAGTGTATTGTCGTCATAGGTATAGTGTATTGATGTCATGGTTATAGTTTAGTGATGCCATGGTTATAGTGTATTGATGTCATGGGTTATAGTGTATTGATGTCATAGGTATAGTGTAGTGATGTCATGGTTATAGTGTATTGATGTCATGGTTATAGTGTATAAATGGCATGGTTATAGTGTATTGATGTCATGGTTATAGTGTATTGACATAATGGGTATAGTGTTATTGTCGTCATAGGTATAGTGTAGTGATGTCATTGGTATAGTGTAGTAATGTCATGGGTATAGTGTTGTGATGTCATGGGTATAGTGTATTGATATCATGGGTATAGTGTATTGATATCATGGGTATAGTGTATTGATGTCATGGGTATAATGTATTGTCATCATAGGTATAGATAGTGTAGTGATGTCATGGGTATAGTGTAGTAATGTCATGGGTATAGTGTTGTGATGTCATGGGTATAGTGTATTGATGTCATGGGTATAATGTATTGTCGTCATAGGTATAGTGTATTGATGTCATGGTTATAGTGTATTGATGTCATGGTTATAGTGTATTGATGTCATGTGTTTAGTGTATTGATGTCATGGTTATAGTGTATTGATGTCATGGGTTTAGTGTATTGATGTCATGGTTATAGTGTATTGATGTCATGGGTATAATGTATTGATGTCATGGGTATAGTGTATTGATGTCATGTGTTTAGTGTATTGATGTCATGGGTATAGTGTATTGATGTCATGGGTATAGTGTATTGTCGTCATAGGTATAGTGTATTGATGTCATGGTTATAATGTATTGATGTCATAGTTATAATGTAGTGATGTCATAGGTATAGTGTATTGATGTCATGGGTATAATGTATTGATGTCATGGTTATAGTGTATTGATGTCATGGGTATAATGTATTGATGTCATGGGTATAGTGTATTGTCGTCATAGGTATAGTGTATTGATGTCATGGTTATAATGTATTGATGTCATAGTTATAATGTAGTGATGTCATAGGTATAGTGTAGTGATGTCATAGGTATAATGTATTGATGTCATGGTTATAGTGTATTGATGTAATGGGTATAGTGTATTGATGTCATGGTTATAATGTATTGATGTCATGGGTATAGTGTATTGATGTCATGGGTATAATGTATTGATGTCATGGGTTTAGTGTATTGATGTCATGGTTATAGTGTATTGATGTCATGGTTATAGTGTATTGATGTCATGGGTTTAGTGTATTGATGTCATGGTTATAGTGTATTGATGTCATGGTTATAGTGTATTGATGTCATGGATTTAGTGTATTGATGTCATGGTTATAGTGTATTGATGTCATGGGTTTAGTGTATTGATGTCATGGGTATAGTGTATTGATGTCATGGTTATAATGTATTGATGTCATGGGTATAGTGTATTGATGTCATGGGTATAGTGTATTGATGTCATGGTTATAATGTATTGATGTCATGGGTATAGTGTATTGATGTCATGGTTATAGTGTATTGATGTCATGGTTATAATGTATTGTCGTCATAGGTATAGTGTATTGATGTCATGGTTATAGTGTATTGATGTCATGTGTTTAGTGTATTGATGTCATGTGTTTAGTGTATTGATGTCATGGGTATAGTGTATTGATGTCATGGTTATAGTGTATTGTCGTCATAGGTATAGTGTATTGATGTCTGGTATATGTATTTCATGGTATAGTGTATTGATGTCATGGGTTTAGTGTATTGATGTCATGGGTATAGTGTATTGATGTCATGGTTATAGTGTATTGACATCATGGGTATAGTGTATTGATGTCATGAGTATAGTGTATTGATGTCATGGGTATAATGTATTGATGTCATGGGTATAATGTATTGATGTCATGGTTATAATGTATTGACATCATGGGTATAGTGTATTGATGTCATGGGTATAGTGTATTGATGTCATGGGTATAATGTGTTAACATCATGGGTATAGTGTATTGATGCCATAGTAATAGTATAGTGATATCATGGGTGTAGTGCAATGATGTCACAGGCATACGATAGTGATATCATGGTATCATGCATGTAGTGATATGATGTCACGTGTATAGTTTTGTTATGTCATGGATATGATGTAGTGATGTCATGGCTACAGTGTAGTGATGTCATGGGTAAAGTTAGAAGAGTAAATGTAATGTGTTTATGACAACTAATACTATGGGTAAAGTTAATGTACTTGTTGATGTTATTAGTGCAGTGTAGGTGAAGAGCATATTGAAGAACGTATTTTCCAATTAAGGTTATTTACAGGTATTGTTATGCATCATAAGTAAAACTGAACTTTCGTTATTACAGGGAGGCAAACACAAGTGATGTTTTCAAGTGTTCATTTCAAGTACAAGAAGGACCAGTGAAAATTTGCTGCATCATGACTTTTTCAACACGTGGGCATTCATAGTCATACATTACAGATATATTAGAATCAATTGTGATATAACTGAGCAGCTTAATTACAGCACCTGATATCATGAAGACATGACAGTTTCTTTTAACAGTTTGTCATATTTTCTTTTTCACAATAAAATAGTGAAAATATAGATTGTATGTTATTTCTTTAAATTGTACCTTTTTGACATAAGTTATTGACATAAGATTCAGTACTTTTTGCTATTACATTCTTGAGAAAAAAAACTAGGCAAGGCAGAGTAATAGTTCTTGCCCAGTACACATCTGTCTTTGTGTGCAGTTTGAATAAATTCCATTCCATACATAGTTACATACTGAGAAATGTGATGGACAAAAAGATAACAAAACAAGTTGTTTATTATTTCTGTTGCCACAGCAACCACAATTTTTGTCTTGACAAAAAAATGTAATGTGAGATATCCTCACATCCTCTATCCAATTGATAAGGCTCATGATGCCACTTTAATTGCTTTATGAGCTTTCAAAGGATCAAGGCTGTATGTGGTACTTTTAGTGAGCTATTTGGACCACTCGCCTTCTGGTGTTTGTCGTACGGCCGCCATTTCATTCAAACAACATCACTGAAACAACTGGGCCAATGTTGATGCAACTTGGAAACAAATGTTCAAATTATCAGCCCCGGTGGTTGGGGGGGGGGTCACTTTTTAACGGAAAAACTTAAAATCTCTGAAACCACATGGCTTAGAACTTAGATATTTGGCATATAGCATTGTTAAGTGGATCTCTTATCAAGAAAGTTTAAATCATGCCCCAAGGCAAAATGCCCCCCTGTCCCGGGGAGTCAATTGATTTCACATAGGCTAAAACTGAAATTTTCTTGTCTTAAACCACAGGGATCATAGCTTACATATTTGGAATTAAGTGATTCGATTATAGGCAATGGTAGCCAGGTGAGCAATGATAGACAATCTTGACCTTATCTTTTCCGTTATTATAGTATCAACAATTTTCGTCTGACAAAAAAGATGAAACAACGTGTATAATATGTATTGCCTACACCAACCAAGTTTTATTATACCCTCAAAACGAAGTTTAGGGGGGGTATATAGGAGTCACCTGGTTGGTCGGTCCGGAGGTCTGTTGCATTTTCCTTGTCCGGAGCATAACTTGAAAACTACTTGTTGGAATTCAATACAACTTCATACAATAGTCAAGCACATTCAGAGGAAGTGCAGTGCACAAGAACTATAACTGCATCTTGACTAATTAAAGAGTTACTGCCCTTTGTTACTTTTCCTTGTCCAGAGCATTACTTAAATATGAATGGTTGGAATTCAATACAACTTCATACAATGGTCAAGCATATTGAGAGGAAGTGCAGTGCACAAGAACCATAACTCCATCTTGACTAATTACAGAGTTATTGTCCTTTGTTACTTTTCCTTGTCTGGAGCATAACTTGAAAACTACAGGTTGGAATTCAATACTATTTCATACAAAGATCAAGCACAATCAGAGGAAGTGCAGTGTACAAGAACCATAACTCTATCTTGAGTATTTACAGAGTTATTGCCCTTTGTTACTTTTCCTTGTCCGGAGCATAACTTGAAAACTACTACATGTAGTTGGAATTCAATAAAACCTCATACAATAGTCAAGTACATTGAGAGGAAGTGCAGTGCACAGGAACCATAACTCTATCTTGACTCATTACAGAGTTACTGCCCTTTGTTACTTTTCCTTGTCCAGAGCATAATTCGAAAACTGCCTGTTGGAATTCAATATAACTTCATACAATGGTCAAACACAATGAGAGGAAGTGCAGTGCACAGGAACCATAACTCCATCTTGACTAATTACAGAGTTATTGCCCTTTGTTACTTTTCTTTGTCCGGAGCATTTTTCGAAAACTGCTGGTTGGAATTCAATACAACTTCATACAATGGTCAAGCACAATGAGAGGAAGTGCAGTGCAAAGAGCAATAACTCTATCTTGACTCATTTCAGAGTTATTGCCCTTTGTTACTTTTGCTCGTCCGGAGCATAATTAAAAAATTATTGGTTGGAATTCAATACGACTTCATACAATGGTCAAGCACATTCAGAGGAAGTGCAGTGTACAAGAACCATAACTCTATCTTGACAAATTACAGAGTTATTGCCAAGAACAATATCTCTTTTTAGTTTGTTTGCAAGGTATTCTGTTACTACGAACTTCTTCAGTTTATAAAGCAGATTTTTGGGGGTATTAATCACATTTAGTGATAGCTCTAGTTTGATTTGTATTCTAAGTTTTATTTGATTTTTATTTTAAGTTTTATTTATCTTGATATATCACATGATCCGGTTTTAACTGGAGAGCACTGTGGGGAGGCAAGCCTATAGTTCACTCCGGCGAACCGATAGGGGACTAATAATTGCGACTACCTCCAATGCCAATGTCACATTTTGGGCTCGAAACCTGTTGAACAGGGTTACATACATAAGGCGATATTTCTTATCTACTTTGTAACATGTATGGATCAATTTTCAAAGTGTCGTACTTCAGCCGGATGGCTACCACAAATGTCACGGTCACAGTTTAGCTCAAAAGCCAAGTACATGGTTCGTGTACGGAGAGAAACTTTTTACAATGCACAATCTATTACATGTATATAATAAATTATTCGGTCTAGGCCGAATTGTTACGGAAATATTCCTCGTAGGGTTGGGCGACTGACGAGCCAGTATGACGACTGGCCCGAGTTCAAAATAGTTCTGTTGTGGTACATACACTCAGTTCCAAAAGAAAGTGTGCATTTCAATATTTCAATATTTAGCAGACGGCTTCAATTTTCGCAAACTATATCTCGTGTGTATTTGTCATCGATCGATTGCAAAATCTAAAATGTTCGCCATGTTGTACGTAAACAGATCTCAATTTTGGTACCAAATATATAGGCTTTCAGAAAAGTAGTCGATGAAAAAATCACAGAAAAAACAAAGTGCACACTTTCTTTTGGAACTGAGTGTATATAGACCCTCTATTAGGACAGTAGTTTCCATTGGGCATGGCTGGTTATCATATACAAGTATGTTTACAATTAAATAAAGTTAACTTTAAAAATCTATACTTATATTGACCAAGTATTGTCTCGAACTGGCAAACTGCCGATGCACAATTTTGAATTGTTTAGCAACTGCGAAACGGGTACGTCAAGAACACTGAATGCATGTGGTATATAACAATAGGATTTCACACAAAGTTCAAAGGTAATAACTCCAATACATATTATTACATAATGTGCAAACAGTATAAATAAGCATTTCGTATGCGGTACAAGATGAGGACATCTATATATATGAGTGTTTATTAAGAACAAAAATCGTATATGACCGTAATTTGCTTGTATGATGCGACTCAACACATACATGCAATTGAATCAGCCAGACGAAAGCACTATCTATATAATGAACACCAATTCAGTACGTACAGTATACCAATTATTTGATCTGGAGATATTTATATATACCCGTGATTGATTATTCAAGTAAATGCATCCTGAAAATATATATACACATGTTCTGTTTAATGGCCTTGGTTTGTCAGCGAAGCAGAACTTTTAAACGTTAATTTATCTAACCTTGTGAATGACAAAAAACGAAAACAGCCGACGATACGAAAATATACATGTATACACTTAATTTTGACGGATAAAGCAACCCGCTGTGAGTTTTCTTTGTTATAAAAATTTGCATTTTATTGCGACATACATTTGTATATTTATTATGAATATTATTTTCTCAGATACTTTTTCACGTTTTTCTGCCAAGCAACCAGATTTCATGAGAATTGGGTTATAGGTTTTAAGATTGTTTATCACCACGCCCCATCCCTACCAAAATAATTGTTTTTGTCGTAGATCTATTTAGATCTATATTCTTGTTAAATTTTACAGCAATAAACTATGTTTAAAAAACATTGTCGCAAAAATCACGCCCGCACTTCGCGGTACGTACTGACCCGCCTGCACTGAAGCCAATCTATACACGTTTAATACCCAGATCCGCCCGTGTTTGAAACTTTATACATGTATTGCACAAAATATACATGACGTAGATAGACTAAACAGCTGGGACTTATTGAACAGATCTATATTTACAATCTATGAGTCAGTGAACGGATGCAGAGGTATGTACATTTTACAGTGTATGTTTACTTGAACCCGAAATTAATAGATTACTGTTGTATTATATATCCACATACTGTTTCTACAACTTTTGTCAAGGTCGTATGCAGCGGCGGATGCAGTCACTTCAAATTTCACTGTAAACAATATACGCTTCGTCAATAAGTTTGTTTTATAATAGGGTTGAATATTGGGTTGCTGACCGGTGTATTATCGATTATAGCGACATTCATTAAAATTTCATATAAACCTGTCAATCTGATCTTGGATTCCGAACATAACAAATATATCTTCTTGATCTACTGTTCGAAGTCAGCATATCGTACGTAGTTTGTTCAAACGCGTATCTAGCGTTTTTGACTCCGAGCCGCTGCTGGAGTGTCGGGCTTGAATCATAGGTCAGGGTCAATATTGTTTTGTCTTTTTTTGATAGTTGGCGACCCGTCTTAAGCATATCAATGTAAAAGGCATTGCGAGCTCATAATTTAAGGTTATACATTGCAGTTGTAATTGTTACGGTACAGTTGACAGAGAACGTGATTTTGATTATATTATTTTGAACTTAAAGTGTGACATACTGAATCATTGTGACATTTGTCTGAATATAGTGGCCGTTGTAACCATAGGAGCTCGATGCTGGGATTATGCATTTTCCGGCTTTGTTTTGTCTTTTTACATTTATCTAAGAACCAAGTTAACAAAATGTGATCTTATTTTCCCCGGATCTTAACTTTCATATTTTACCACTGACTGAAAAAGGAAAAGGAGTGACATACGCCATGTTATCCAACACAAACTGCTAGGAGTGACGTCCCTCTAAAACTGGTTCTCCGTCTACCAATGTGACGCAACATGGAACCGGAACCTATACATGTAAACATAATGTGGTGGCAATTTCAAAAACTGGCGGAACAGTTTATTTTTTTTATTAAGCAGTCATCGACTATTATCTTGTCATACCATTTGAACAAATTGAGCACACTGTCCATGAGTGTTGCCAAAAAAATGGAAAAAAAATAAATAAAAAAGGGACGTCACTCTTAGCAGTTTGTGTTGGATATCATGGCGTATGTCACTCCTTTTCTTTTTTCACTCTACCGGGTACTTCAGTGGTAAAATATGAAATTTATGATCCGGGGAAAATAAGATCACATTTTGTTAGCTTGGTTCTTAGATAAATGTAAAAAGACAAAACATAGCCGGAAAATGCATAATCCCGACATCGAGCTCCTATGGTTGTAACTTCATAAGTTCAAGAACTAGCCCTCTGAGTATTGTTAACGAAAATGGGCGGAGGCGTGAAACAAGCGATTTCCGGTCAATAACTGTAGTTGGGAATAAAGTATAACTATGAAACTTGATATGTAGTTAGCTAATACGGATCGAGTTGTTGCTTGAGAATGCACTTGGGGTCCTTTGAATCAAGGTCAAGGTCGCTGTTACTAAAATAGAAAAAACGGTTTCTGGTCAATAACTTGTGTTGAGAATGAGTTATTGCCATAAACCTTGTTATGTGGGTAGTTTATATAAAGATGTAGCTTAGGATTGCATTTGGGGGACATATAGTCAAGGTCTAGGTCGCTGTTACTAAAAATAGAAAAAACGGTTTCCAGCCGAAAACTCGAGGTGGTCATGAGGTATTGCTATGAAAATCGGTATGTGGGTAGCATATATGGAGATGTACACTGGGATTGCTTTTGGGGACCCTTGGGTCAAGGTCTAGGTCGGTTTTACTAAAAATTAAAAAAAAAAAAAAAAAAACGGTTTCCAGTCGGTATCTTGTGTTAGGAATGAGGTATTGCCATGAAAACGGATGTGTATATACTTATAATAGTTGTAGCTTCGGATTGCATTTGGATTCAGTTGCGTCAAGGTCAAGGTCGTTGTCACTAAATATAGCAAAACGATTTCCGACCAATGATTTGTGTTGGGATTTAGTTATTGGCTTGAAATTGCATGATGTAGGTAGTTTATATTAAGATGTAGCTTTGGGTTGCGTTTGGTATCAAAGTGTAGGTCGCTGTTACTGAAAACAGAAAAACGGTTTCCGGCCAATAACTCGAGGTGGGAATGAGGTATTGCCTTGAAACTTGGCGTGTAGGAAGTTTATTTTGAGATTGAGCTTCTGACTGCCTTTTAGCTTCTGATTGCTGTCTAGGGTCAAGGTATCTGTTAGATAAAAATAGAAAAAAAACGGTATTCACCTTTTTAAAAGCATTGCTATATCTCACTTGTTTCCTTGACTAAATACCTGTGTGCACACCAGGAAATATAATAACATATAATGGAAAACTTGTAGGCAGTATGTTTCTTGATTTTAGAAAGGCTTTTGATTTGGTCGATCACGAAATACTTCTGCATAAATTGAAGCTTTACCACTTTTCTGACAAATCATTATGCTGATTTAAATCATATCTGAGGAACAGACAACAAGCCGTCAAAATCGGTGATAAAAAATCTCATAATTCAACTGTAATAACCGGAGTTCCCCAGGGTTCGATTTTAGGACCTTTCCTTTTTCGAGACGAAAGTTATTTTTGGATATTTATTAACATTAATTACTATGAATATACGTCTTTTGTATTACTAAAACGGACAAAATGACCTTTAAACTTTAGTTCGATGCAACAAAGCGTTATGTGGATAAGGTAATAGAAGCAGTTACAATGCTGTAGCACTGATATAATGACGTCAGTGTAGCGCATGCGTGTTTCTATTTTATTTGTTCGTGGAACAGTCGCCATATTGGAACCGAAATTCCACTAGAATTCGTTCTATAGATCTTCTTAGGCGAGTTGTTGTATTTTTATGAATGGCCGAAGAAACTATATTATTGATATATTGATAGCGTTGTGGCTACAGAGTATAGCCTGTTTGTATTAACGATTTTTGGGCTTTATAATAGCGACCACGGTGATGACCTACATTAGCAATGCAAAACCAATTAGAGTTGCGTCCCTTGAATGAATCTAATGAATATTTATGAAGCGCTAAATCAGCCCAAGAATGGTGCCGATTTATTTCGCTTTAGAAATGATTAAAAACGGAATTGCCGGAAAACAGTCTAATTTGAATATTTAATTAAGACCTGTATACCTCGGGGAAAACCGCAAATTATCCGAAAGCCGTAATTTATCAGTACAAAAACAAGTGTCAAAAGTTTGAAAATGTTGATATTCCGTTAATCGGTCAATTTCGCTTGGTTTTCAGGTTTTATTTGAAAGGTATATACCCCAATCGGGAGATATGCTTAGCCTGTTGAAGTACAGCCGTGGCCATTATTCTGTACACTGTAATGTAATACAGTAATCGTCTCATATAACTGTTAAGTTATAATTTTCTTGTTCTCATGTACGTTAATGATCTTCTATTACATGTTTTGAACTCTGACACTGATATGTATGCCGATGACTCGACAATTTACTACTGTTCAGAAAACATTCAAGATATTGAATCAAACTTACAAAAAGACCTAAAAAGTATTGAAAAATGGTGTTCCTTGAATAATATGGCTTTAAATCCAAATAAAACAACATCTATGCTTCTTTGTTGTAAACAAAAAATTAAAAGTACTAGACCCTTGTCACTGTATCTGTATGTAAATAACATTTGCCTTAAAACGGTAACTGACCAAAAGGTTTTGGTTTTACATATAGATCAATCATTAGAATGGAAAACACACGTAAACGCAGTGTATAGTAAAGTTAGCGCTAAAATTAGTTTATTTAAACGAATATCTAAATATCTGACATTGGACATGAAGAAGTTATTTTACAACGCATATATTATGCCAATTTTTGACTACTGTTGCACTTTATGGTCAACTTGCAACCAGTCAAGCAAATATAAACTTGCTAAACTCCAGAAAAGAGCCGCACGACTAATACTATGCGTACCATACAAAACACCTTCATATCATATGTTTAAACAATTATCTTGGTTGCCAATCCGGGTGTGATTTACATATCACATTGCTATTCAAGTCTACAAGGCCATTTGTAGGCTAGTTCCTGAATATTACTGCAAACTTATAACGGTTTCTGAAAATAAAAGATATCCCTTGCGATCACATGATCAATCAAAGCGCTGTGAGCGCTGAAGGCCTGGGGGCTATAGGTTAACTCCCCGAAAAACAACTTTTCACCTACGTGTTCTGCGTTGAATCTTACCTAAAGCGCGGGTCGAAATGTGCAGAGGACGAAATTCAATATATGACACAGAATGAATGATTCACAAATATATGGGTGACAGGGAAGTTTGTTTTATTATGAAATGTACGTTAAATGAAAAATAATCACATAGTCAACATTATAAAATGTTTAAGCCAGTACAAATAATTCGATCTGCGCTTTGTACATCTTCAAGCGATATGATCTGATGATGTGGATCGAAAATTATTGTGTACCAATGACAAGACCTTGAAACAGAAATAAACAAAGCAATACCAGCAATGAAATATCAATACAGTACTGTACAATGTGTATAACAGAGAAAACCAAAAATGATTCTGGGTTACCTTTGTAGTTGTAATCAGTGAAACCGTTCACTGGGCCTCGACATGCAACGTCCTCGATAAATGGCGGGTGAATTTGATCACGTTAGTTCCTTCTCGGGAATGTACGTAAATTATATCTTTTTTTAGAGACATTTATTTTTAGGTAAATATATATGTTATCGTTCGTAAATAATAAAGTTGTCAATGAAATAACATCGGAAATTTGAAAATCAAACTACAAACTCTTATATCGAGCTTCGTACGTTTTCGTAAATTTCCGTAAATATCCGTACTTTTCCGTGATATGCATATGATTATCTTCCGTAATCAGCTAACAGCGTATTAATTTCTAAAACAGAAAAAATGTGTAATGCGCCCGTAAGCTATATACCTTCCTGCAGTCGTTTGAAGTTTTATGTACTATTTTTATTTGTAACATGTTCTTATCATATGCGGCATTCAAACAGAAGATTGATCTGGTCTGTCTTGCACTACTTTCGCATAGCGCATGTTTACAGTTGTTATTCGCACATAGCACGGCTAAAATTCTTGCAGGGTTTGAAATGTGGTATACTAACTTAGGCCTTGGGGACTTTCAGTCCCCAGGCCAAAAACAGTTAACCTGTAGGAAACTGCAAACTCAATATCTTATGAAAACATTTGGTTACTTAGGAATGGCTGTATGGAATGCATTACCACTGCAAATAAAAGAGCAAAAAACACTTAAGCAATTCAAACTTGCCCTACATAACTTACTTTTGTCAAATTTATACGATGATATCCCATCGTTGACAGTGCATGAGGCATTACTATAAATGAATAAAAAAATATATACTACTCAGTAAATGATTGTATAATATAATAAGTTCTGCTCAATATTTTTAGTGTGTATGTGAGTGTGTATGCGTGTGTGCGCGTGTGTGTTGGTGCGTGCGTGCGTGTGTTGTGTCAGTTTTTCTTAGTTGATGTATGATTATAGTCTTCTCAATTGTATATTATCATTGTTAATAGAAGGCCTCATGGTAGATAAAAATATGTTGCTTTATGTACATATGCTTAAAGTGACATTATGCTCATCTTACTCCACACAGTATATTTTTGGTGACAGTTTTATAAAAGTAATTTTCGGTTGCTGTGCATTTAAATGTGTTAAACTAATGATAATGCCGCATTGATATTTGAAGTTGGTGCTTTAGAAATTAAAAAAAATGGACTAATGAAATAATAATTCCTTCCTTGGCAGTGATCTCCCTTGTGTTATTTGTGTTGTTCAGCAGTGGAAGGGAAGCAACTGTTTATTTCTTAAATTGACTCTCCCAGTCAAAATAGGAAAAGTAATATTTGGAAAGTTATTATTTCGTAATGGTAGCAGGAAAAGTTTGTTGCATTGGGTTAAAAGTTATTATTTCCTCTATCCTTTCCACACACCTATTTCAGCTGGAATTTTACTTTTAAAAAATGTGCATAATGCTAGCTTCTTTAAAGTGACCTTATGCGCATTTTTTTCAAGTAAAAAGCCAGCTGAAAATGGTGTGTGTACAAAAGTGTAGAGGGAATAATAGCTTTTAACCCAATACACCAAACTCTTTCTTATTTGACTGGGTGAGTCAATTTAAGAAAAGAACAACTGCATGCAGGAGTTGCTTCCCTTCCACTGCCGAAATCTCTACCAACATCAACAACGACACAATCAACTATCATTTTATCAGTCCGATTTTTTTATATCTAAAACACCAATTTCAAATACTAATGCGGTATAATCATTAATTTAACACATTTAAATGCACAACAACCAAAAAATTGCTTTTATAAAACTGTCACCAAAAAATACACTATGTGCAGTAAGATGCGCATAATGTCACTTTAAATAAAGAGATTATTATTATTATTATTATTATTATTATTATTAAATGACTGGAGGCACTAGCGATGATTTATTTGCTTTTTTTTGTTTCAGAATGTTAAATTGAGTGAGTGAAGTCTGAAACCATTGTATGATATTCACGTAGTGTAGTTTTGATTTTCGTGGTTTAACATCCGACATGGACCTTTTCACAGCGGTAGAGATGTTCACACAGGTCATTACATATGTAATGATCGTTGCTGGAATGTAAGTACATATGCAGAGTTTATCAAACATATAATATAATTTTCAGGCTCCGTGGTGCATGAGTACAGCATCGTTCACTTAACCCGGAGGTCGCGAGTTCGAATCGGTCAATGGACCCCATTAGGTCAGAAATCATCAAGAGTAATTGACGAAAGTTGCAAAATCTTCTACAATCGATGCAAAATAAATAAGTTTGACTAATTTTCTATCTATCTTTGTCGGCTAAGTGCTTAAAATTATAAATGACACTTCACAGGGCATTTTATACACAGCTAAGTTAAAATAACTCTGTATCTAACACAATACTAGTCGTGCTATTCTGATAGAGTTCGCAAAGAGTTAGACAGAATGTTTTCTCTAAAGTTCATGCACTGTTTCAGATTTGACAGTGAAGAAAAAAGTAATACTTAACATACTACACGAAGTAATAAAATTTGTATTGTCGTGTTGTCATTTCAGTCCGGGGTGTATAAGAATGATGCGAACCAAGAATACGAAAGGAGTTCCATACCAATTCTTCCTCGCAGGAACCGTCAAGTAAGTCCACTCATTCTCACAAGAAGTGCAAAGTAAGTCCAATGCGCCGTACATATTCATTCTCGCAGGAAGTGCCAAGTAAGTCCAATGCTCTGTACCTATTAATACTCACAGAAAGTGCCAAGAAAGTCCAATGCTCCGTACCTACTCATTCTCACAGGAAGTGCCAAGAAAGTCCAATGCTCCGTACCAGTTAATTCTCACAGGAAGTGCCAAGAAAGTCCAATGCTCCGTACCTATTCATTCTCACAGTAAGTGCCAAGAAAGTCCAATGCTCCGTACCTACTCATTCTCACAGAAAGTGCCAAGAAAGTCCAATGCTCCGTACCTATTCATTCTCACAGGAAGTGCCAAGACAGTTCAATGCTCCGTACCTACTCATTCTCACAGAAAATGCCAAGAAAGTCCAATGCTCCGTACCTATTCATTCTCACAGGAAGTGCCAAGACAGTTAAAAGCTCCGTACCTACTCATTCTCACAGGAAGTGCCAAGTACGTCCAATGCTCCGTACCTATTCATTCTCACAGGAACCACCAAGTAAGTCAAATGCTCCGTACCTATTCATTCTCACAGGAACCACCAAGTAAGTCAAATGCTCCGTACCTATTCATTCTCACAGGAACCACCAAGTAAGTCAAATGCTCCGTACCTATTCATTCTCACAGGAACCACCAAGTACGTCCAATGCTCCGTACCTACTCATTCTCACAGGAACCACCAAGTAAGTCCAATGCTCCGTACCTATTCATTCTCACAGGAACCACCAAGTACGTCCAATGCTCCGTACCTATTCATTCTCACAGGAACCACCAAGTAAGTCAAATGCTCCGTACCTATTCATTCTCACAGGAACCACCAAGTAAGTCCAATGCTCCGTACCTACTCATTCTCACAGGAACTGCCAAGTACGTCCAATGCTCCGTACCTACTCATTCTCACAGGAACCACCAAGTAAGTCCAATGCTCCGTACCTACTCATTCTCACAGGAACCACCAAGTAAGTCAAATGCTCCGTACCTATTCATTCTCACAGGAACCACCAAGTAAGTCAAATGCTCCGTACCTACTCATTCTCACAGGAACCACCAAGTAAGTCAAATGCTCCGTACCTACTCATTCTCACAGGAACCACCAAGTAAGTCCAATGCTCCGTACCTATTCATTCTCACAGGAACCACCAAGTAAGTCCAATGCTCCGTACCTACTCATTCTCACAGGAACCACCAAATAAGTCCAATGCTCCGTACCTATTCATTCTCACAGGAACCACCAAGTAAGTCCAATGCTCCGTACCTACTCATTCTCACAGGAACCACCAAGTAAGTCCAATGCTCCGTACCTATTCATTCTCACAGGAACCACCAAGTAAGTCAAATGCTCCGTACCTATTCATTCTCACAGGAACCACCAAGTAAGTCCAATGCTCCGTACCTACTCATTCTCACAGGAACCACCAAGTAAGTCCAATGCTCCGTACCTATTCATTCTCACAGGAACCACCAAGTACGTCCAATGCTCCGTACCTACTCATTCTCACAGGAACCACCAAGTAAGTCCAATGCTCCGTACCTACTCATTCTCACAGGAACCACCAAGTAAGTCCAATGCTCCGTACCTACTCATTCTCACAGGAACCACCAAGTAAGTCCAATGCTCCGTACCTACTCATTCTCACAGGAACCACCAAGTAAGTCCAATGCTCCGTACCTATTCATTCTCACAGGAACCACCAAGTAAGTCAAATGCTCCGTACCTATTCATTCTCACAGGAAGTGCCAAGAAAGTCCAATGCTCCGTACCTATTCATTCTCACAGGAACCACCAAGTACGTCCAATGCTCCGTACCTACTCATTCTCACAGGAACCACCAAGTAAGTCAAATGCTCCGTACCTATTCATTCTCACAGGAAGTGCCAAGAAAGTCCAATGCTCCGTACCTATTCATTCTCACAGGAACCACCAAGTAAGTCCAATGCTCCGTACCTATTCATTCTCACAGGAAGTGCCAAGAAAGTCCAATGCTCCGTACCTATTCATTCTCACAGGAACCACCAAGTAAGTCCAATGCTCCGTACCTATTCATTCTCACAGGAACCACCAAGTAAGTCCAATGCTCCGTACCTACTCATTCTCACAGGAACCACCAAGTAAGTCAAATGCTCCGTACCTATTCATTCTCACAGGAACCACCAAGTAGCCAATGCTCCGTTCCTACCCTTCTCCACAGGAACCACCAAATAGGTCCAATGCTCCGTACCTATTCATTCTCACAGGAACCACCAAGTAAGTCCAATGCTCCGTACCTATTCATTCTCACAGGAACCACCAAGTAAGTCCAATGCTCCGTACCTATTCATTCTCACAGGAAGTGCCAAGAAAGTCCAATGCTCCGTACCTATTCATTCTCACAGGAACCACCAAGTACGTCCAATGCTCCGTACCTACTCATTCTCACAGGAACCACCAAGTAAGTCAAATGCTCCGTACCTACTCATTCTCACAGGAACCACCAAGTAAGTCAAATGCTCCGTACCTACTCATTCTCACAGGAACCACCAAGTAAGTCCAATGCTCCGTACCTACTCATTCTCACAGGAACCACCAAGTAAGTCCAATGCTCCGTACCTACTCATTCTCACAGGAACCACCAAGTAAGTCCAATGCTCCGTACCTACTCATTCTCACAGGAACCACCAAGTACGTCCAATGCTCCGTACCTACTCATTCTCACAGGAACCACCAAGTAAGTCCAATGCTCCGTACCTATTCATTCTCACAGGAACCACCAAGTAAGTCCAATGCTCCGTACCTACTCATTCTCACAGGAACCACCAAGTAAGTCAAATGCTCCGTACCTATTCATTCTCACAGGAACCACCAAGTAAGTCCAATGCTCCGTACCTATTCATTCTCACAGGAACCACCAAGTAAGTCCAATGCTCCGTACCTACTCATTCTCACAGGAACCACCAAGTAAGTCAAATGCTCCGTACCTACTCATTCTCACAGGAACCACCAAGTAAGTCCAATGCTCCGTACCTACTCATTCTCACAGGAACCACCAAGTAAGTCCAATGCTCCGTACCTACTCATTCTCACAGGAACCACCAAGTAAGTCCAATGCTCCGTACCTACTCATTCTCACAGGAACCACCAAGTAAGTCCAATGCTCCGTACCTACTCATTCTCACAGGAACCACCAAGTAAGTCAAATGCTCCGTACCTACTCATTCTCACAGGAACCACCAAGTAAGTCCAATGCTCCGTACCTATTCATTCTCACAGGAACCACCAAGTAAGTCCAATGCTCCGTACCTACTCATTCTCACAGGAACCACCAAGTAAGTCCAATGCTCCGTACCTATCATTCTCACAGGAACCACCAAGTAAAGTCCAATGCTCCGTACCTACTCATTCTCACAGGAACCACCAAGTAAGTCCAATGCTCCGTACCTACTCATTCTCACAGGAACCACCAAGTAAGTCCAATGCTCCGTACCTATTCATTCTCACAGGAACCACCAAGTAAGTCCAATGCTCCGTACCTACTCATTCTCACAGGAACCACCAAGTAAGTCCAATGCTCCGTACCTATTCATTCTCACAGGAACCACCAAGTAAGTCCAATGCTCCGTACCTACTCATTCTCACAGGAACCACCAAGTAAGTCCAATGCTCCGTACCTATTCATTCTCACAGGAACCACCAAGTAAGTCCAATGCTCCGTACCTACTCATCTCCAGGAACCACCAAGTAAGTCCAATGCTCCGTACCTACTCATTCTCACAGGAACCACCAAGTAAGTCAAATGCTCCGTACCTATTCATTCTCACAGGAAGTGCCAAGTACGTCCAATGCTCCGTACCTATTAATTCTCACAGGAAGTGCCAAGTAAGTCCACATATTCGTAACTATTAATACTCACAGAAAGTGCCAAAAAAGTCCAATGCTCCGTACCTACTCATTCTCACAGGAAGTGCCAAGTACGTCAAATGCTCCGTACCTATTCATTCTCACAGGAACCACCAAGTAAGTCAAATGCTCCGTACCTATTCATTCTCACAGGAACCATCAAGTAAGTCAAATGCTCCGTACCTATTCATTCTCACAGGAAGTGCGAAGTAAGTCAAATGCTCCGTACCTATTCATTCTCACAGGAACCACCAAATAGGTCGAATGCTCTGTACCTACTCATTCTCACAGAAAGTGCCAAGAAAGTCCAATGCTCCGTACCTACTCATTCTCACAGTAAGTGCCAAGAAAGTCCAATGCTCCGTACCTACTCATTCTCACAGAAAGTGCCAAGAAAGTCCAATGCTCCGTACCTACTCATTCTCACAGGAAGTGCCAAGAAAGTCCAATGCTCCGTACCTACTCATTCTCACAGAAAGTGCCAAGAAAGTCCAATGCTCCGTACCTATTCATTTTCACAGGAAGTGCCAAGAAAGTCAAATGCTCCGTACCTACTCATTCTCACAGAAAGTGCCAAGAAAGTCCAATGCTCCGTACCTACTCATTCTCACAGGAAGTGCCAAGAAAGTCCAATGCTCCGTACCTACTCATTCTCACATAAAGTGCCAAGAAAGTCCAATGCTCCGTACCTATTCATTCTCAGAGGAAGTGCCAAGAAAGTCCAATGGTCCGTACCTACTCATTCTCACAGAAAGTGCCAAGAAAGTCCAATGCTCCGTACCTACTCATTCTCACAGGAAGTGCCAAGAAAGTCCAATGCTCCGTACCTACTCATTCTCACAGAAAGTGCCAAGAAAGTCCAATGCTCTGTACCTATTCATTTTCACAGGAAGTGCCAAGAAAGTCAAATGCTCCGTACCTACTCATTCTCACAGAAAGTGCCAAGAAAGTCCAATGCTCCGTACCTACTCATTCTCACAGAAAGTGCCAAGAAAGTCGAATGTTTGTACCTATTAATTCTCTCAGGAAGTGCGAAGTAAGTCGAATGCTCCGTCCCTATTCATTCTCACAGGAACCACCATGTAAGTCGAATGTTTGTACCTATTAATTCTCTCAGTAACCACCAAATAAGTCGAATGCTCCGTACCTATTCATTATTACAGGAAATGCCAAGTAAGTCCAATGCTCTGTTCCTATTGATTCTCACAGGAACTGCCAAGTAAACCTAATGCTCCGTACCTTCTCATTCTCACAGAAAGTGCCAAGTAAGTCAATTGTTCTGTACCTATTCATTCTCACAGGAAGTGCCAAGTACTTGTGCGGTGGTCGAGTGGCTAATGCTCTGGACTACCAATCCGGAGGTCCCCGGTTCGAATCCCGGCAGGGGTACTGGAAATTTCAGAAACGCTTTTCAATGTTTCCCACCCATCTAGAGATGAGCAGGACTTATAAATCATCAAAGAAAAAAAAAGTGCCAAATAAGTGCAATGCTTCGTACCTATTCATTCTATTAGGAAGTGCCAAGTAAGTCCAATGCTCCACACCCATTATTCCTGGAAGGAACCGTCAAGTAAGTCCAATGCTCCTTACTTATTCATTCTCTCATTAGCCACGAGGTAAGTCCAGCGCTCCAAATCCATGCTTCATCGCAGAAACCGCTACCCAACAAGCAGTTTTCCCAGCAGTAACCGTAATGAAAGTAAGCACAGTGCTCCACACAAATCTTTCCGCGCAGGAACTGCAAAAAGCTTCAGTGCTCCATAACTCATCTGTTTAAATCCAGTTTCCTCTCAGACACTGGCAAGTAAGCCAGGTAAGTTCAGTTCTTCAAAGTAAAATTCATTCTTCCTAGAAGGAACCGTCCTCACGAGCTTAAGAGTTTAAGATACAGCTTTTTCGATTGTTGTTCTGTCAGCAAGGTAGCAAAACCTGTTTCGCAACTTTACCCAATCACGGTATTCCGGAACACATGTTCTTGTTGGACTGCAATAGCAAATATTTATGCACACTCGAATGGTGTTGTTTTACACGCTCATGTTTAAATCACATACACGTTTTTGACTGACACTCGTACGAACAAATTGAACAGAACATGCCCTTTTAAGGACACCGTACTTATTCGGTATTCTTTATTTTTGCAGTGCATTTATGGCCATTGGATATGGTATGCTAACTGACAACAAGACAGTTATAGAGATCAACTTGTTTGCTACATTATGCAATGTTTTCTATATAGGTTCCTTCTTGTATTCATCAAAAAGTAAGGTAAGCTGAAAATTTCCGGTTAGATATTGTCACACTGTTCGAAATGATTTCAGATATTGTTACACTATTTAACAAGATGTCAGACATTGTTACACTGTTTGAAATAATGTAAGATATTGTCACAATGTTTGAAACAATGTCAGATATTGTTACATTGTTTGAAATAATGTCAAATATTGTTACACTGTTTGAAATAATGTCAGATATTGTTATACTGTTTGAAATAATGTCAGATATTATTACACTGTTTGAAATAATGTCAGATATTATTATACTGTTTGAAATAATATCAGATACTGTTACACTGTTTGAAAAATATCAGATATCGTTACACTTGTTGAAAACATGTCAGATTTACACTGTTTGAAAATATATCAGATATTATTACACTGTTTGAAATAATGTCAGATATTATTATACTGTTTGAAATAATATCAGATACTGTTACACTGTTTGAAAAATATCAGATATCGTTACACTGTTTGAAAACATGTCAGATATTGTTGCACTGTTTGAAATAATGTCAGATAGTGTTACACTGTCTGAAATAATGTCAGATATTATTATACTGTTTGAAATAATGTCAGATATTGTTACACTGTTTGAAAAATATCAGATATCGTTACACTGTTTGAAATAATGTCAGATTTACACTGTTCGAAACAATGTCAGAATTTAATACACTGTTTGAAATAATGTCAGATGTTGTTACACTGTTTGAGCGAAGTGTTACACTGTCTGAGAGTGTCTGATTTGTTTCCTATTTGAATCAGATTCGTTTGTTTCCTGTTTAAAATAAGTCGATTTTTTGTTTGAAAAATATCAGATATCGTTACACTGTTTGAAAACATGTCAGATTTACACTGTTTGAAAACATGTCAGATATTATTGCACTGTTTGAAAACATGTCAGATTTACACTGTTCGAAACAATGTTAGAATTTAATACACTGTTTGAAATAATGTCAGATGTTGTTACACTGTTTGAAATAATGTCAGATAGTGTTACACTGTCTGAAAGAATGTCTGATATTGTTTCACTGTTTGAAATACAAGTAAATTCAGATATTGTTTCACTGTTTAAAATAATGTCAGATATTGTTACACTGTTTGAAAAATATCAGATATCGTTACACTGTTTGAAAACATGTCAGATTTACACTGTTTGAAAACATGTCAGATATTATTACACTGTTTGAAATAATGTCAGATAGTGTTACACTGTTTGAAAAAAAAAAAATATCGTTTGTTTGAAATGTAGTTTTACACTGTCTGAAATAATGTCAGATGTTATTATACTGTTTGAAATAATGTCAGATATTGTTACACTGTTTGAAATAATGTCAGATAGTGTTACACTGTCTGAAAGAATGTCTGATATTGTTTCACTATTTGAAATACAAGTAAATGATATTGTTACACTGTTTAAAATAATGTCAGATATTGTTACAGTGTTAGAAATATTGGCATACAGATCCACTTGTTTGCTACATTATTCAATGTTTTATATAGGTTCCTTTTTGTATTCATCAAGAAGTAAAGAAAAGTGAATATCTCCGGTTAGATATTGTTACACTGTTTCAAATAACACTGTTTGAAGAAATGTCAGATATTGTTACACTTTTTTGAATAAATATCAGATATTATTACACTGTTTGAAATAATATCGGATATTGTTACACTATTTAAAATATATATTGTTACACTGTTTGAAATAATGTCAGACATTGTTACACTGTTTGAAATAATATCAGATATTGTTACGTTGTTTGAAATACTTTCAGATGTTGTACACTGTTTGAAATACTGTCAGATGTTGTACACTGTTTGAAATACTGTCAGATGTTGTTACACTGTTTGAAATACCGTCAGATATTGTTACACTGTTTGAAATACCGTCAGATATTGTTACACTGTTTGAAATACCGTCAGATGTTGTTACACTGTTTGAAATACCGTCAGATGTTGTTACACTGTTTGAAATACCGTCAGATATTGTTACACTGTTTGAAATACCGTCAGATATTGTTACACTGTTTGAAATACCGTCAGATGTTGTTACACTGTTTGAAATACCGACCTTTATTGTTACACTGTTTGAAATACCGTCAGATAATGTTACATTGTTTGAAATACTGTCAGATATTGTTACACTGTTTGAAATACTGTCAGATGTTGTACACTGTTTGAAATTATTTTAGACTACAGCTGTTACATTTTTGAACAATGTAATATTGATACATGTATTTCAATCCAGCAACAAGCTGTCGGTATTTCCATATTGAATGTTATATTAGATGCGTTCGTAATAGACAAGGCTTACATGTATATACATTTGTGACAAGTAATTGGACTTTGAAAGAAATTGGTAAGATTCTGCCATTATGGTTCAGGGGTATCAAACAATTAAGTTAGATAACTCCACACTGAATGTACTACAAATTATGGCTCTTGTCGAACTTAGAAACTTTGGTTACAAGTTTGCATGCAAGTTACTACTATGCACATACTTCAGTAACCACGTATGGGAGTTATTTGAAACTTAGCAAAAGTGAGCAGGGGTATCAAGCAATTAAGTTACCATAGATAGCTTTTGACTTTTTTATTATTACAGTTTTCTAGTTTATACACAACATAATTTTTTTTTGCTATTTAGTGATAAAAGTTTTATTTTATTGACACGAACTGAGAATAGTCGAACTCTTGTTATTTTTTTCCAGAGTCTTCCAGTCCTACAGTTATTTGTGTGTGTTTGTTTTCTGGCCGGAACGTACATCTACGTCACACGATTTGTGGGTCCGGCAAACGAAATGGACGTCATAGGTGTAGTTATGTTAACCTGTTCAACAGTGATGCTTCTTACACCGTTATTACCAGTCGTAAGTTTTCTCCTTACTGTCTCTCTGAAGTTGATTGTCCTATGAAACAAAAAGAACATCATAATATATAGACCATTTAAATAGGTCGATTTTTGTTTGTTAGACGTGAATTGAGTACCGTTGCATTTCTGACAACTTATCAGTTATCAAAACGAACTTTAGTTAGTATAATTGCATTGTAAGGCTTATAGCGACTTTTTTCCGACACTTACCGCTCCTCGGACGGGGAAACTGAACAGGTTTAATCCTTTTAAGAATCATCAAACTGAGAAAAAAATCGCACTACAGGAAACCTGTCAGTTGACACGGAATGGTTCTTTTTGATTTTACATCGGTTGTAGAACGAAGATTAATTGTTTGCTTAGGCCAACTTTTACGCCGAAAGAAAGGGTTTGGGAGGTTGAGGTCAAAGTCCAACGACAGGATTCTATTCTGTGACCGGCGGGTTTGGAAGTCGACGCTCTACTCACACACTCAGGCACATTCATTATTAACATTATTGATGTGACATTTGCTGTACATAATAAGCCATGTTGATTTACCATAAAGTAACTTTTTTTTCCAGAAACAATGTATAAATGACAAGAACACGTCAAGTCTTAATTTAGTAATGATGATAGCGGGCTTCATGTGCTGTGGCGCCTGGGCATCGTATGGTGTTCTTCTGAAAGACTTTTATATTTACGTAAGTTCCCTAATGTTTCCTTTGAATTTTAAACGTAGGAACGGGAACGCTGTATTCGCATGAACTCTGATCACGTTCTTGGCATTTTGCCGAGAGCCATACCTATCTGAATGGTTATATAATGTACAATTTGAAGATAAACTGCAAAGTTTTCACTACAAAAAGGTCATATTTTTGGCGATTTACTATATATTATATAGTAAAACGACGGTTACAGTTTTTAACTAAAAAAAACAAACAAATTTATTAGTCTCAGAAAAATGGAAACATAGTCATTACAAAGTGGACATGTTATATTTTATTACCCAGGGTGTGATTCTAAAATAACTTTTTTAGTTAAAAAAAATGTCGCAAATTAATTACAGCGCTCCTGTTTGTAAATCTATAGTAAATTAGTGGGGTGTATTGGCCCCTGCTGTGACACCTTTTCTGCCACATGATTGATCCTGTGGCACTATTCAAGTTAAGTAGAAACAAAACAAAGCCCTGTGAAATTCATTTCCTCTTAGATATACACTGTATTTATAATAAATGGAAATGCAAGTTCGTTACATAACGTCACAGTAGTCGCTTTACCGTTTTAAAGACCTAAACGTTGGGGCAATGTTAATGTTAGATCTACCATTTGGTTAGATGGGCCCTCCTGTGGTGGAATGAATACACATCTGGTGGTTCGGTCCCCGCCTTTGTGGTCAGATTTCAAATCGAGTTTTGACAGATAATTCCATCGCAATTTCCATCATGGCTGGGCTTGAAACAATAGCTACTGTGACGTCTATGCTTTCCCCACACCAGTGAAACTGCCACTGGTTTTCCGAACTTCAAAATTAGGCTTACAGATGAGATTACTATTGTTTAAGCTAGCTGAGTAGAGCTTATGCCATGGTGGTTTGTCCGTTGTCCCTCTGTCCGTAAATATTTCCTTGATAACACTCTTCAGAGTCTTCAGACTTCATAGGATGATTGGTCTTACTGAGTAGACGACCCCTACTTTTTTGGGGGTCAAATGTCAAGGTCACAGTGATCTCCGTTAACTCTCTGTTAACTAAACGCTTTGCATGTTTTACTGAGTAGATGATTCCTACCTGCTGTTTTTGAGGTCAGTGAATCATGGTCAATGTCACGGTGACCTCTGATTGCTAAAGATGTTCACAAAATTTACCCAGAACAGTCCAGTTAGTCCAGTAGAGCGATACCGGCCCTTATGGGCCTCTTGTTAACAGAAAGTCTACAGAAGTGTTGTTTTATAATACAGGACTGGCTAGGAAGTGACAGGTTTGAATCTAGTCAGAGACTCGATAAAAAAGGTGCATTGAGATTGCTGCATTCTGTAAAAAATATGGTTCATACAGAATTGAGTCTGATACCAACGTTCGCTCATATCCCATACACCCATGTTAGACCGCAGTGTAGTAGAAATTTGAAAGTTTGACCGAGCTGTATGACGATAACGGAATCGTTGTCCCATCAATAACGTTAGTCTATCAAGATATTTGCCCTTGGTAATGTGGTTATACCAGTTTAATCATTAATATGTAACGTGGGTTCCTACGATGGCATTCTTCCTGTATCGCCTTTGTCACCCTTATTCACCCAGCAATCACCCAAATACAGATTCATCAATCACCCCGAATACACTGCCATCAATCACTCAAACACATCCGCCAACACACGAAAAGGCCTCTTATAAGGTTTTGCCACTGTTGCAAATTAGTTCCGTGATAGATTAAATAGATGCATCATTTTCACCATTTTTAAAACAGGGATTGTTGCTTAAAATATAACTGTTGATTCGTGTTGAGCAGTGTTGTTTGTAATCCATTAATCATGTAAGCTGTCGTATTAAGGCTTTTTAAAACCATTCGGTAAGAAATAAACAATGTATATAGATCATTACCGCCTACGTCCTCGTGAACATTTGTAAATTTTTATTAGCACTGCATGTCTTGTTGATTAATTATTTTGTTTATTTAATTACTTTGGCTTATTGTTTATAAAATGCATCAAATGCACCAGCAATATACCACAAACGTGATAGATTTACACGTCTTAGATAGATTATCTACACGATTCCAGTGCAAATTCTGTAATGGAACATATATTGTAGCTAAATAAACTTACTAAGCAAAATGTTATTCAAGGGTGAGTGTTTAAATGTTCTAAGTCAAACGTCCGCCTCCGAAGTCGAATGGTTTGCGTCGCTGACTTGAAATTACCGTAATCTCTCATTGAGTGCCATGGGTTCGAACCCTGCTACCGACCAAACTTGCCAGTTTCTCACGGAGGACATGGATCTAGTACTGTGTCTGATTATGTAAACAGTCAGTCTGTAAAAAATGACTGAAATACGGTAAAAATTGGCATTTAGTCCCGAGAAACAAATATTCTACTGAAAATCTGTCCAGGATACAAAGGAGGAAGTTAGAAACGTTTGCTTACTCAGCTTTTTATGCCCCCGAAGGGTGGCATATTAAAATCGCACCGTCCGTCTGTCCATCCGTCCGTCTGTCCGTCCGTCTGTGCGTCCCCACTTACAATTCGTGTCCGGACTGTAACTCTGTCATGCATTGAAGGATTTTAAAATAACTTGGCAAACATGTCTAGCACATCAAGACGACGTGTCGCGTGCAAGACCCACATCCGTACCTCAAAGGTCAAGGTCACACTTGGAGTATGAAGGTTATGGAATCCTGTATATATGCACACATTCGTGTCCGGACTGTAACTTTGTCATGCATTGAAGGATTTTAAAATAATTTGGCACAAATGTCTAGCACATCAAGACGATGTGTCGCGTACAAGACCCACGTCCATAGCTCAAAGGTCAAGGTCATACTTAGAGTTTGAAGGTAATGGATTCCTCTATATATGCATATATGCACACATTCGTGTCCGGACTGTAACTTTGTCATGCATTGAAGGATTTTAAAATAATTTGGCACAAATGTCTAGCACATCAAGACGACGTGTCGCGTACAAGACCCACGTCCCTAGCTCAAAGGTCAAGGTCAAACTTAGAGTTTGAAGGTAACGGATTCCTCTATATATGCATATATGCACACATTCGTGTCCGGACTGTAACTTTGTCGTGCATTGAAGGATTTTAAAATAACTTGGCACAAATGTCTAGCACATCAAGACAACGTGTCGCGTGCAAGACCCACGTCCCTAGCTCAAAGGTCAAGGTCACACTTAGAGTTTGAAGGTAATGGATTCCTCTATATATGCATATATGCACACATTCGTGTCCGGACTGTAACTTTGTCATGCATTGAAGGATTTTAAAATAATGTGGCACAAATGTCTAGCACATCAAGACAACGTGTCGCGTGCAAGACCCACATCCCTACCTCAAAGGTCAAGGTCACACTTGGAGTATGAAGGTTATGGAATCCTGTATATATGCACACATTCGTGTCCGGACTGTAACTTTGTCATGCATTGAAGGATTTTAAAATAACTTGGCACAAATGTCTAGCACATCAAGACGATGTGTCGCGTACAAGACCCACGTCCCTAGCTCAAAGGTCAAGGTCACACTTAGAGTTTATAGGTAATGGAATCCTGTATATATGCATACATTTGTGTCCGGACTATAACTTAATCATGCTTTGAAGGATTTTAAAATAACTTGGCACAAATGTCAAGCACATCAAGCGGATGTGTCGCGTGCAAGACCCAAGTCCCTAGCTCAAAAGTCAAGGTCACACTTAGTGTTTAAAGTAATGGAAAACTGTATGCATGGTTACTCTGTCATGCATGGAAGGATTTTAAAATTACATAGCACATTTATTGAGCACATGGAGAGGACACAGACTGTGAGGCACCTCTTTGGGGCATTCGTCACTTGTGAGGGACAGCTCTTGTTAATCATTCTTCGCTTGGCTATAAGGAGGCTATTGCAGGTGTTGGACTTTGGTTAAATTTTTCTATAAATGCTAACATCTTCTATACCATTAAACATATTTACTTCAAACTTGGCATACTTGTTTTGCATGGCAATATAGACAACTGCAACCAGTCAAATAACGCTGGCAAACCGTACTTGCGTAGTTATGTCCCTTTTCAGTTCGTAAATTTGGTCACTTAGCTATTTCTTTGCCAATTCTCAATATTTCTTCATCAAACTTTATCAAAACTATTTTGCTTATGACCACAATATCATATTTGACAAATTCATGCCCGTTTTTGACTTCGGTTATGTCATAATAACTTAAAGTTAGCTACAATTTTGCTATTTTTTAATATTTCTTCATCAAACTTCCAAATGATATAGCTTATGACAACATGGTCATGATATTCCCCATCTACCTCTTCCTCCACCCTGTAGCCCCACCCCTCCCCAAGCTCCGATAAAAACGTTTTTTTCTTTCGAATTTCTTTTTCTAAGTTTGACCGTAATTCTTACGCATTTACAACGCATACCTGTTCGTAGATAAAAAAACATTTTACTTACACGACTTCGACTAGTGGAGACAGGTCTTGTTATTATGCTTCCATTTTAGCTCGACTATTCGAATAATAAGTGGAGCTATTCTACTCGTCCATCTTTAACTTACTTTTTTGAATTTTATAAATTATTGCTGTCTAACAGGTCCTACAAATTCCGAACATTTCTTAGAATATTTTGGCACGCTGTTCTAACAAAATTAATTATACGTTTTTTTTAAAGATTTTATTTTGCACTTATGTTTTTTGCAAGCAGTTCAAGTAGTCGAGCATGCTTGTCTTACGACAGCTCTTGTAGTGTATTACTGTCATATATCATATTTGATTGATTATGATGTTTGTCTAGGGCCTCTAAAACATCGTAGAATTTTATTGCCTACACAGTGTCATGTTCTCAGAATTAAATATGTTATAACAACAACAACAACAACAACAACAACAATAATAATATATATAAAATAATAATAATACATTATGAAGTAATAATAATGACAATCTCAGTAATTTCAGAAAGTAACTTATTTATACAACACATCAATATATTAAATACAATACAATAATTATAGACTAATTAAATGTTGAGGTCAATATGTAGTTTTGTGGACTTGTTAAAAATGTCATATTGACCGGTCCACAAAACTAAATATTGACCTTAACATTAGTGTAAACTTATTTTATCGTATTGGTGTACCTCATAGAAAGTAGTGAAAATATGCGCAAATATAATAAAACAAGAGCTGTCCCTCACAAGTGACGAAATCCCCCGAAAGAGGTGTCTCACAGTCTTTGTCCTCTCCATGTGCTCAATAATTGTAGTATGTAATTTTAAAATCCATGCGACACATCTGCTTGATGTGCTTGACATTTGTTTCAAGTTATTTTTAAATCAATCAATGCATGACAAAGTTATAGTCCGGACACGAATGTGTGCATATATACAGGATTCCATTACCTTCAAGCTGTAAGTGTGACCTTGACCTTTGAGGTAGGAATGTGGGTCTTGCACGCGACACATCGTCTTGATGTGCTTGACATTTGTGCTAAGTTATTTTTAAAATCCTTCAATGCATAATAAAGTTATAGTCGGGACAGGGATGTGTGCATATATATAGGATTCCATTACCTTCAAACTCTAAGTGTGACCTTGACCTTTGAGGTAGGGACGTGGGTCTTGCACGTGACACGGAATCTTGATGTGCTAGACATTTGTGCCAAGTTATTTTAAAATCCTTCAATGCATGACAAAGTTACAGTCCTGACACGAATGTGTGCATATATACAGGATTCCAGTGTGACCTTGACTTTTGAGGTAGGGATGTGGGTCTTGCATGCGACACGTCGTCTTGATGTGCTTGACATTTGTGCCAAGTTATTTTAAAATCCTTCAATGCATGACATAGTTACAGTCCGGTCAGGAATGTGTGCATACATGGAGGATTTCATTACTTTCAAGCTGTTAGTGTGACCTTGACCTTTGAGGTAGGGACGTGGGTCTTGCACGTGACACGTCGTCTTGATATGCTGAACATTTGTGCCAAGTTATTTTTAAATCCTTCAATGCATAATAAAGTTACAGTCCGGACACGAATGTGTGCATAATTATGTCTCCCCCACCTCGGGGGGAGACATATTGTTTTTGCCCTGTCCGTCAGTCCGTCCGTCCGTCAGTCCGTCAGTCCGTCCGTCCATTCTTCGTTTCCGGACGATAACTAGAGTTCCTTTTGACCTACAGCTCTCAAACTTCATAGGATGAATGGTCTTATTGAGCAGATGATCCCTATTGTTTTTGGGGTCAGTAGTTCAAAGGTCAAGGTCACAGTGACCGTTGGTCAATTTCTCGTTTCCGGATGATAACTAGAGTTCCTTTTGACCTACAGCCCTCAAACTTCATAGGATGATTGGTCTTATAGAGCTGATGATCCCTATTGTTTTTGGGGTCAGTAGGTCAAAGGTCAAGGTCACACTGACCGTTGGTCAATTTCTCGTTTCCGGATGATAACTAGAGTTCCTTTAGACCTACAGACCTCAAACTTCATAGGATGATTGGTCTTATAGAGCAGATGATCCCTATTGTTTTTGGGGTCAGTAGGTCAAAGGTCAAGGTCACAGTGACCGTTGGTCAATTTCTCATTTCCGGATGATAACTAGAGTTCCTTTTGACCTACAACCCTCAAACTGGGGGGAGTCCGTCAGTCCGTCCGTCCATTCTTCGTTTCCGGACGATAACTAGAGTTCCTTTTGACCTACAGCTCTCAAACTTCATAGGATGAATGGTCTTATTGAGCAGATGATCCCTATTGTTTTTGGGGTCAGTAGTTCAAAGGTCAAGGTCACAGTGACCGTTGGTCAATTTCTCGTTTGTAACATATTTTAATTGGAAGCTTAATAGAGAAGGCTTTACCCTTTATCATCTTGGAAAAACATTAAATATAGCAATTAACTCACTAGATATAAGTACAGGTTAAAGTTGTGTATATATTTTAATGAGATTATTACAAGAAAGTGGTAGCTTTATTTGTTACTAAGATGATAATGACAATTAGATTGCGTGTACTGTATCAAAGGTGATGTGACTATATTTTGTGTCCGCTCCATATCTCTTGACCCCTTGAAGGATTTTAGAATAACTCACCACAAATGTTCACCATATTGAGACGATGTGCAGAGCGCATACGTGTAACGACCACCTTTGTTCAAGGTCAAGGTCACAATTAGAGATCAAAAGTCATGTGACTGTATTTCGTGTCTGAACGAAGTGTTCAGCAACTGTGATGAGATGTAACAGACACATTCCCCACTCAACAATGGAATTTAATTATTTATCTTCACTTCTTCTCCACAATTATTTTATTTTAATATCCTGTCTCAGTATTACAATCATTGACAAACTGCCATTTGGGAGACATTTGTTTTTGTGACAAAAATAACCATCTAGTTATATAGAGGATTTCATTACTTTCAAGCTGTTAGTGTGACCTTGACCTTTGAGGTAGGGACGTGGGTCTTGCACACGACACGTCGTCTTGATGTGCTAGACATTTGTGCCAAGTTATTTTAAAATCCTTCAATGCATGACAGAGTTACAGTCCGGACACGAATATTTGTAAGTGGGGACGCACAGACGGACAGACGGACGGTGCGATTTTAATATGCCACCCTTCGGGGGCATAAATACAGTAATGTACATGGCGATGCATCTTATATCTACATCAAGGCACTCTTAAACAAAATTCTTACAAACAGATTCAAAGCAACATATCATATAAATACAACAATGTAATGTTCTAAAGTGCATTTTTTTTTCTTTCTTGGTACGAATCATTGCTGCAAAATTGATGACAAAACATTGGTATGTAATAAACAGTGTTTTGCATAAGAACTGAATGAATCTCGAAGTACAACTTTTTACATGCCTGCCATATGTAAAGACATTAACATGTATTAGACACAGACAGCTTGTCTTATTTTATTTATTTTTAATACTCTTGATGAATCTGTTTAGATACGATGCCTGTTGCAGATGAAACAATGAGTTTTTGTTATATTGATGGTTTTCAACCGATGTATGTCAAATTTACATTTAAATGATATCGATATGATAGAAAATGTCATTTGGATGCAACAACCTTATTAGAGTTTAATTTTTCGAAGTGATAACAGATTTTAATATGTAATAAATTAAATCAGGGGCGCTAAACTGTAATTATAAAGTAGATGCTTTGACACGAAACATTCCTCTGTGCGAAATGAATAAATGGTATCTAATAAACTGTCATAGTGTATTTGAATAAATTAAGTTATTATGTGGCTGGTTGTTGCAGTACAAATGCATATATCATGAATCTGTTGTCTGCTCAACATTCTACTGAAGCACCAGTACTGATTTTATCCCAGGAAACTAATTGGAAAAAACTCTTCCTTTGGTAAGGTGGATGGGGAAATCAGTTAATGGCCGTGTAAATTTTTTGCTCGAAGCTGGATCAATTACGGTAAACTTTATATTTTGTGACACTAACTTAGTCAAAGAGAGAGCAGAAGTGATTGGTGTTTAGTCTGGAAGGCATACCCATAATTCGTACCTGAGTATCACTTCCTGTTTGTGGTAATGTCGGACTTTGAAATAGTGATCAGGAGCATAACTTAAAAACTACTGGTTGGAATTCAAAACAATTTCATACAATGATCAAGCACAATCAGAGGAAGTGCAGTGTACAAGAACTATAACTCCATCTTGACTAATTACAGAGTTATTGCCCTTTGTTACTTTTCCTTGTCCGGAGCATAACTTGAAAACTACTGGTTGGAATTCAATACCATTTCATACAATGATCAAGCACAATTAGAAGAAGTGCAGTGCACAGGAACCATAACTCCATCTTGACTAATTACAGAGTTATTGCCCTTTGTTTCTTTTCCTTGTCCGGAGCATTATTCGAAAACTACTGGTTGGAATTCAATACAACTTCATACAATGGTCAAGCACAATCAGAGGAAGTGCAGTGCAAAAGAACAATAACTCTATCTTGACTCATTTCAGAGTTATTGCCCTTTTTTACTTTTCCTTGTCCGGAGCATAAATAAAAAACTACTGGTTGGAATTCAATACAACTTCATACAATGGTCAAGCACAATGAGAGGAAGTGCAGTGCCCAGGAACCATAACTCCATCTTGACTAATTACAGAGTTATTGCCCTTTGTTACTTTTCCTTGTCCGGAGCATTATTCGAAAACTACTGGTTGGAATTCAATACAACTTCATACAATGGTCAAGCACAATGAGAGGAAGTGCAGTGCAAAAGAACAATAACTCTATTTTGACTAATTTCAGAGTTATTACCCTTTGTTACTTTTCCTTGTCCGGAGCATAATTCGAAAACTATTGGTTGGAATTCAATACGACTTCATACAATGGTCAAGCACATTGAGCGGAAGTGCAGTGTACAAGAGCCATAACTCTATCTTGACAAATTACAGAGTTATTTCCAAGAACAATATCTCTTTTTAGTTTGTTTGCAAGGTATTCTGTTACTACGAACTTCCTCAGTTTATAAAGCAGTCTTTCGGGGGTATTAATCACATTTAGTGATAGCTCTAGTTTCTTGTTTATTGTCAGTATCATAAATGTATTATCTAAATAACGAAAATTAGAAATTCAACGGAATAAATCTTCTAACCTATGATGATCTGAAAGTTTTAAACGAAACAGACGACAACTGAAATTGGTGTAAATCCATGGCTTTTCTAGAGAAACAGCTCTTCCACATACCCGAGATAAACGGATAATAATGATATGTTTTTTACTGTTGCTAGTTTTAGCGAACCGTCTCAAAACATCGTTTTCCGCGAATCAGTGGGCAGGGTGTAAATTACATAAAAAATATACTTTTTATGTTGTAACAATTTAAAGTTGTTTATATTTGCAGACAGTTCCTCTTCAATTAACTGACCTTTAACTGGGTAGAATCTAGCAGTTCCGTTATTTCCCCCCTTTCTGGTAATTTTATGTCATTCTTTCATTAGCTCAAGCAGCCTCGTTTTCGGACCACAGAAACAGGAAGGCTTTCGAAATAATTGCTGTCTGTCAGAAAACAATTATTTTGAACTAGATATTTTACCTTAACATCATTCATTCTGAAGCACGATCCGTTAGAAAGTATTTGCGGGCATAAGCTTTCTGTACCAGTTGTCATTTTAGCTGGAAAATGCTTCTGTATGAATTATTGTTTCAATGATATCATAACATTGTCATGTCACCTTCATGCCTTCCCTAATTCATGCTGATGACATGTCTGAAAAAAAAAACCCAAACGTTTTACTCAGACTGTTTTGAGAACTTTCTCCTCTCCAGTGATATATCACGTCCGCTATTTGGTATTTAAGATTTCGGTGTGTTATTTTCAGGACTTCCTTTCAACTAGTTAAAATTAATGAATGCGTTCCCCTTTCATCACCTATGTTCTTAAAGTTACTTTATTTGGCTAAATCTTGACGTAAATGTTGATGTAGTGTATTAATTGCGCAACATTTTCATCATAACATGCAAATGTATGTTAACTTATGATACTTGTCAACTCTAAAATGTGCAGATATAATACTTTCCTTGTTTAAGCTGTCCTGTTCTACTGACATAAACACTGGCTGTCGAAGGTCATTACCGTATAAAGTACAAATTTGAAGCCTGCTTCTGCAAATTTTATGAAATTTAATTTGTAATGAATTCAAGTCAAATCACTGGATTCAATGAAGGCAGTGGGCGTGCCCGTCCATCCGGAGCCATATCTAGGAAATGAGTAAAATTTGTACAAATGTTAACCACCGTGAGGAATTGTAGCCCCGAAGATTTGGTCTTTGTCATTATAGTTGGCCCCTCTTCTCATATATACAATGTACATGTACTTTGTATTTTTACAGCGCTCCTTTATAAACATAAAGCCAATATATGGGGTGTATTGTCCTATATTGTACAAGTAATACTTTTTCGGCTGCATGTTATCGTAATTTATGTAATTATAATAATAATTATGTAATTACAATTAGTAAAAAAGCCAATATTTACGAAAAAGCATAGTTTTCATTACTTTTGGAAAATACGTCTTTTGAGAGAATGCTGGCTGTTAGTTAAAAAAAAAACGCTATTTAAGCCTTTTGTCCTTCATTTTTTGCCGCTTTTGTAAAAAAAAAAGAGATTTCCACTACAGTACCTAATTTTGCCCGATTATTATTTTACAACGCCGCATACTAAGCTTCGTTTGCTTTTGGCTACTGTTTAATTTTGCTGGAAACGCAACAGCCGGATATACTCGGATATAATCGTATACATTTCTTTTTCAGGGTCCAAATCTTATAGGTCTTACTTCATACGTCTGTCAAGCTGTTGCTATGTTGGTTTACAGAGGACATCAAGAAAAAATAGAGCATACGGATTAGTTAACTGCCTTTGCTACGACTGATAGTGACATTATGTGGTGCTATAGCCAGAAATATGTATCCAGAAAATGTGAAATCCTTGGCTATATGTATGTAAGGTTGTTGGTGTACTTTTATGTTTGAATATGTATGTATCTGAATTTCATGATGCATTTATTTTGTTCTAAATAAAAGCTAAATAATTAGTCAGTCTTTGTTTGTTATGCATTTTAAAGTATTCAGGAATTTAACAAAGACGTGAAATACAATGGTATGTAGATCTATAATGACCTAAAAGGACGTAAACTTGTAGTGGGTTGTGATTCTGATTTTAGTCCATTTCCGGTTTATCTATGGTATGAGAGCTACAACAAGAAGGCCAAGATGACCATATATCGCTCACATGAGACCTATTTATTACCATATGTGACCATAAACTAAAATTGTATCATAAACACAAACATTCTGTTTGACCTTGAAAAGACAAACCTTCTGACCAATTTACATGATGATTTGCTATAAAATGAGACTTCTAGAGAACCAACTAGATTTACATTGCAATAGAACTGGTGACCCGGTCTTTAAACCCAATTGATCCACACAACTATTCTGACCAAGTGTCATGATGATTAGCCTGTACATGTAAATTTCACTTGTGTGGCATACCCAAGGTTTTTAGCCAGGTGACCAAGTTTTTGACTTGAGATTACCCACATTCAAACTCGACATAAAGTTCGTCGACCAAGTTTCATGAAGATCCAATGAAAAATGTAACTTACATAGCGTAAACAAGGTTTTCCTACGATTTGACCCCATGGCCTAGTTTTTAACCTAAGACGATCCATATTTAAACTCTATCTAGATTTCATCAAGGATCCCATCGCCTAGTTATTGACCAAAGATGACATATATGCTAACTCAATCTAGAATATTCTGATCAAGATTCATGAAGATTCAATGAGATATGTACTCTTTATTGCACACACAAGGTTTTTCTATGCTTTAGCCCCGTGACCTAGTTTTTTACCCCAGATGACCAATATTCGAACTCGAATGATTTTATCAAGGCAGTCATTCTGGCATAGTTGTATCGAGATCCAATGAAAAATGCAACCTCTTGTATACACAAGGTTGTTCTATAACTTGACTGTGCGACCTAGATTTTGACCCCAGATGACCCATATTCGAATTCTACCTATATATCATCAAGGCAATTAGACTGACGAAGTTTCATGAAGATCAAATGAAAAATACAACCTCTATTGCATACACAATGTTTTTCTATGATTTGAACCCTTGACCTAGCTTTTGATCCCAGTTGACCCATATTCGAACTCGACCTAGATTTCATCAAGGCAGTCATACTGACCATGTTTCATGAAAATCCAATATAAAATGCAACTTCTACTGCATCGCAAGGATTTAATATGGCTTGGCCCCGTGACTTGGTTTTCGACCGATATTCGAACTCGACCTAGAATTTATCAATGCAGTCAATCTGATTCAGTTTCATGAAGATACAGTGTAAATGATTAGCTAAGTAAGTTAATTTAAAGTAGAATTGTCATTAAAATTAAAGATATTTATTAATGTCATTTTAACAATGGTGTATTTGTTAATAAATTAACATGTTGAAAGAAAAAAAGTTGTATAATATTAAACGAAAGTCAGATATAGCCATACATTCATTTGAGTACAACTGAAATATTTGAAGAATTTACTTATGTAAATTACCTGCAATGAAACCCCCATGCATTTCCTGCAAAATACTGACACGTGTATATAAATGCAATAAACGGGTAAATACGATTCTGACAAAAATGAATTCCTTAATTGAAAAAGAATGCAATGGTGAGTAATAAGTATTGAAATAAGTTGAACATGTTACTGAGTAATTTTGTGAAACGTGGGACTGGACTTTGCAGTTAACGACAGCAAGATATTTAAAGTTTTTCCTATGTAAGTGTTAGAAAACAAATGACCCCCGTGTGGGGTATTATTATTGATTCAATGAGTGTTGTTTGAACAAATTTGTAAGTGGACCACGAAACAATGCGACACACCAAATGACTATGCGCTGGACCATGCAGTTCAGGAGAAGAAACGCTAGAAGTTATACTTTTATACAAGTCTATGAAAAAGAACTGATCCATTTAAACCATAGGGACATGAGTTGAATAAACTTGGTATATCACTGGAAAATAGTAGTATCTAAGCCTTAGGCTTTGCGGATAATGGCAAAACGATTTTCCTTTTTTATCTTTTGGGTGCCATGGCAAGGAATGTAGTTCTTTTAACACCCTAGGAAGAAGACCATCTTAGTAACATCTTTATCAAGTCTTAAAAACTTATATCAAGTGGTTTCAGAGGAGACAAAGTTAAGTCCGGACAAAACTTTGGAGGGACGGCAGACAAACGTACAACAGACAGCAAGAGTAGGCTGCCCGAGTATGTACGCTCAGGAGAGCTAAGGTATGCAACGACTTTGGTTATGACACCACAAGCCCGCCTCTTATTCCAGTTTCGTTTTATCTCTTTACACAGTCGCAATTATTCAAGTCCATTACACAATGTATCACTAGAACTCAAAAATAGAAATCTTTTACTGACACAGTTTTTCACTGAATCCCTGAACACGTTACAAGACATTCCTCTTAGTTTCAGCAAAGTTTATGTGATTCATCATTTGTGAGCCATACATGATAGAACGTTCGCCCATGACTAGTATGACGGCGTTAATGTGAAAGAAACGTAACGAAAGCCACTTTGCACTAAGCCCTTGGAACTGTCTGTTCTCCGAAGCCAGTGTCAAAGTACTAAAAACAGTAATATCTTTTCGGCTTTGCTTTTAGACAGAACATACCCATTTTTGACTGCCTGAGAGACTCGCTGTTTTTTTTATATCCACAACGACATCCCACTTGCACCTGGAAGAACAGGTCTTCTATCCTTTACCACCTAAGTCTTTTATCATATGGAAGAGCATGACTAACTTGAGCTCTAAAGCTTCCTAAGATTCTCTTTCAGACATAATTATTAGGTTCAGTCATCACCAACTTTAATTGTGATACCTATATCATGTTTAGGCTGATCATAGTCTCCACTATGGCCCAGGAAATGTGTCTTCTTCAAGCTGATTTCATTTCCCTTCTTTACGGTGTATATGATTCTTTTCGGCTTGATGCAGCTTGACATGCCTAAGGGAATAGGAACTAATTCAGGGGCATGTTGTTGAATATATTGCGGGTGTCTGCAGGCTGCCTGAGATCCTGGTCATTGTGTCACCTGTTACAGCCATGTGCTACAAATATTTAATGTGAGTGTGCACTGTAGTTAGCCCTAATTGACCATATGCTAAGTTAACTATATTTCCGCTCACGGGTCACGTGGTACAGCAAACAAATTAACCTCCGAAACTAAGGTCAATAATGTCTCCCGCTGCAACATTACTCGACATACCGGAGGATATCAGTGAGAAATATCTGTCAAACAACACACCATTCCTTCAGTCGCTATGGTTGAATAGTGTCGGGAAGCATCATCAACATTCAGGAGATGGAAGTGGTTACATCTCCAAAATTTGTCTGGCCAGGTAGTATTCTTTTCTTGTACATTCCACTTATTTGAAGCCCCTTAATTTCCTAGCTTCACCTATATATAGTAAGTTATCTAATACTTTTCTCCACTTTTCTTGATCTTCTCCTAGGTATGTGTCATAAGTTTCATAACAGCGCTATATTAATAACTCCAATGCACTGATCCCCTATAGTGACAGTACCAATAGCTACATATTGCATCCTTGACTGCGCTGACTTCAATGCTTGACGCACTGACGATTTGCTTACCATGCGTAGCCCAATTTCACTGTTCTAATACTTCAATTGGAGACTACATGAGCGTCACGTTCAAGTCAACAATCTTTGGTGACTTTGAATTCGTCGAACAAATGATATTTTGATAGCTGGAATTTCTCAGAATTTATGATAAATCAGAGGCTTGTCAAGCATATCAGGTAACGTAAGCTCATAATTATGCATTTTGCATGTGCTTGGTGACCGCTCTAGTCTTTCATCAGTTGACGGCGATGCTTTGCATAGTTCTAGGGATCAGCTGGGTATTGGAGGGAGGTTATTATGGTATATCCAGACTCAGTACTTTGCAGAAAAATGTTACGTCTATTCTCAGCATTCTTTGGTCTAGTAAGTACTGAAATGGGTTTTGACATCCATGTCATTGAACCATTGAACTATTTGCCAAGTCAGCTTGTTAAAATAATGTATGCAGGTCTCCATAATGTTAATGCAATGTATATTAGTTTGTCATATTTTGTTTTATACTTTGCATATGCCTTTGAAAAAAAAGTAAAAATACTTTAATATTCGAATTCTGACATTGATTGTTGAATGAGAAAATGTTCTCATTAATATTAATATTCTGTATTGAAACATAACAGCTTATGTGTAAAATAAAATGGCACTTGACAGATTGCTTTGCATTTGTGCTAAAACTGGTTTGGGACAAAAGGGTCAATAGTTTTTTAACTCTTGTATTCATTTTCAAGTCATAATTCCATTTGCTTTAAAGCATGGAAAAACATGTCCAGAATATCAACTCTCGGCCTTATTTTTGTACCACAAAGTGAATTATTAACAAGGTATAAGACTGTAATTGTTGATGCTTATATACAACCCTATCTGAACAGTTCAATTTACGAGGGCACTTCGGAGATAAAAAGGATGTTGCCCTTTATATCACAAAGAAAGATGTCTTACCAGCGAAACTGGCCATTATTGGTACGAAAATATATATTTTTAACATTGCTTTTAAAATCGAAAGATCATGCAATGTATGTAGCGCATTATTTTGTCCAATAACATTTCTGTAAAAAAGGAACGCATTGTGACAACGCCTTTTTTATTGAGAAGGCTGCAAAAAGTATGAAAGAAAGGTATACTAGTATACGTCAAAATTGTTTTAGACCAATTACAACACTGTGTTTTAGTACATGTACTTGAAAAATGATCATTGCCAAATATATAATAAAATTACATGTATCTGTATCACAGTTTTATTCCCATTTTGAATATATAGAAAATCAGTTAACTTGAATTTTGTTTTACTATCCTAGTCTAAGATTGAGATTCCGTCCTTTCTATTGCGTACCTTTTAATTTATATCATACAAAAAAGACAAATAGCTTGGCATACTTCACTTTTTTACATGTTTTCAAATCATATACCCAGTTTTCAGCTTCGTTCTTGATTACACAATATGGAAAAAAATGATGGATAAAATGTCTTTAAATGTCCCCGAGACTTTAACATTGTATCACTTTTTTGCGAACTAAAGCAACAGTCAGTGCATTGCTGTATAACATGAATAAATAGTAAATTGATTGACTTAACGAACTTTTGGATTTTATATTGCCTCGAAAATATTGTTAGGATCACGTGTTGCAAAACGCTTATACAGTTCACGCGCTTTCGTGGAAGGATATTGGATCTTTTATTTTTTCATATAGATTTATAAGAATTAGCAAGAGCCAAACAAAAACGCAAAATGGGTTTGGTGGTAACATTAATTTATGTAGGTCGCGGATTACTTGTTCTTAAATGTATTCATAGTTACACCATATATCGAGAGATCAACGCAAAACTATTCTAAGTTGATATACAAATAGAAGCAGATATGATAGTTTCACATTGACCCATCGTTATACAATATTACATAAGCAATATTATGAACCGAAAAATGTTAAAGTTCGTATCATTTGGATGATAAAGTAATTATCATTTCAGATCATGATGATTTTAAAGCATTTGGACATTTGTGAGTGACTTTACAACACGAAAGCCATGACCCTGACACTCAGCCGGTAATTTCCATCAAAGATAAAATAAAGTGATCGTAACATTCAGCAAGGCGTTCCCTTAAAATAATGCTCTTTCATGCCTAAATGTGTCATTTAGTAGGTTATGAAAGTAATAAGACGTTAAACTTCTTACATTTAATGACACATACCAACTTGCAATAGCAGCAATGGGACTTCGTACTCTAAAGAGAAAGAAAGTATTATAAAACCTTTCACACATATTTCTATTAGTACTATAACATTAAATATCACTCGAGAGTTCTTGTAATCGAACATATTCGGATAAAGGAGAAAATAGGTACAAGTGTCGTTAAAATAGCAATTATTTCGATCCGAAATAAAACTATGCGCACACGTCTTTAACAAATATCTCAGCCGAAACGGGAGGTCTCACCCTATAATAATGAACTGGAATACAAAATACTTTAAATGTAAGTTAGATTTCTACCTTACCGTATACACCTACTCAAAACACAGAGAATTTTACCCATTTTTACCGATGTATAAAACTATATTGATAGCACAAGATGTTTTTCATAGGCTTTTGAGTATGTCTACCCTTTTCTCAAAAACTTGATTTGGACAGACTCGAGTCAGATGGAAAACGGCTGGTTTAGCGTATCAGGCGGATGCACCATTTGTTCATTGTTCTCCTAATAGATATTCTTTTCCTCCTTCCAATGTTCATAATATTGACTTCATACATATAGCTGTCACAAAAACTCAATGTTTCTTCTGACCAGCTATGTGTATCGTCTGCTGCATATTTGTATTGTATGCTCTACAGTTTGCTCTACCATACCTGATGAGCAATGTTGTGATTTGGACAACATCATTTGTGAGTACTTTTGACTATTGAGCCAGTTGCGCTCCTTGCTTAGCTCCAGTGGAAGAGTTTTCTTTCTTCTTGCCAGTACATAGGGGTCATCTATTTAAGCATCAGTTCAAGTTTGCTATGTTTAGTCTTTATCTGCAAGACTTTCATCCCATTACTTGATTGATTGTTTAATTGGTTAGCTTGGGTCCTCGTTTGATCATTTTGTTTTCTTTTACACAAGAAATCCACCAACGGCGACTGTCTGCTGCAAGCTTAACTTGAAAAGATCAATTGAATGTAATAATATCTTCATGGTGCCTTTAGATACCTTGTTTGCGTTTTTAATTAGTTAGTAGATCATAAATGTAGAATGCGCGCCAAATGTGTGCAAACTGATCTAAACGTGCTTTGACAAGTTACAACTTAGCTCGCTATACATGAGATGATTATGTAAAACTTAGACCAACAGTTAGGATTAAACTTGAAGGATGCTTGTCTAACCACCTGTTCATTGTTGCTTTATATGTAATTTACGAACGGAAGTTGTTATTATCAATTAATGTTAATGTTTATTTCAATAATAAACTATCATAGAAGTCGTCTAAATTTGACACCAGAATACTGTCACATTTCTAACGCCCGTTTAAGCTCTACTTCTATAAAAATAACCATTGCTGGCGCGACATGCGTGTCTGTGTATTTGCATATAGTTTGGATTCAAATAAAAGAAGATAGTGGTGTTTTTTTATGATGAAAATGTTCCGAATGATGGTCTATCATAGGAATAAAAATTTATTATTTTATCTGCCGCAGTACCCTTTTTAAAAATAAAACACTTTTGTATCAAATACTTTGATATTAAAAAAGTGAAAATCAGACTTCACACAAAAAATGGTCAAGATAGGAGTAATTATGACATTAAAGGTACAAATAATTATTTCTTACAGAATGTCGTAAATAGTAATATATCAAATGAAAATTTAAACAAATGTATTATATCGCTCTTCTCTACACATACACACACACGCACACAGATATAAGAATAAAACATTAATTCGTTTGAAAGCATAACTACCGATATTGAAAACATTGAAAGTATTGGTTTTCATTCTCATCCTATCTTGAACTTTTCAACAAAATCACTTTGTAAATGAATAATTTATGACTTTTGATGATTTTTTTTGTTTTCAAGCACCCCGATTTATTTTTAAAAACGCATTTATGTTTTTCTTGTCTTACCACTTTGTAAAGCAACTTAGAATTAGTCTTTTCAAAGGGAATGCAATATGCTTATAAATTCGTGATTTGTATGTATGTCCTAATAATGCTCATCATTGACTTTTAAAAACTGTTGTTTTGTTGTTCCAGTGGCCGTGGTTCCCTGTGGCAACTTGAAACACATTTGAACAGCTGTTTGAAATCTTTGCGAAAATTATTTCCAGAACTGTAGTACAAAAGACAGTTGGTTCCATTGTTGAGACAGAACAACGCTCTTGCAAGTTCAGCAAAAACGTCTGTTTCATCTATTACCGATTTTATGTTCAAAGCTTTCAAGTAAGTGAGCACGTACAATGTCATCGGAACGGTTGATAAAGTAAAAACTACACCAGTTGAAACTACAAGCCTTGTGAAAACTGTAACATCGTTTCTTCTTCCAGTTACACTGTTCTTGACTTTGTGATTTTTCCAAAGTTGGATTAAAATGACAAAGTTGCAAAATAAAACCAAGGTCAACGGGAGAAAACATAGCAGAGTTACATAATTTATGTTCCAGACGACACTTTCAATCATTCTCGATAAATTGACGAATTCACAAGAACGTTATGATTTCGTCGGACCAGTTGTAAAATTGAATGCAGATCCGTTTGAAACTGTTACGTTTGGGAGCAAAATTTTAGTTCTAGCAACCATATATGACGTATTTCCTGTTATGCTAATATTTGTCTCAGTTTCATATTTTCTTATTTCCATTCCGTACAAAAATGGGGAATTTGATAAAAAAGCTAATATTGTTATAATACATGTTGCTATGAGAGCACGTTGTCTTGCGTTGTCAAGGTGATACCTCAGCGGAAACAGGATGCTTAGTGTTCTTTCTATCGTAAGAACAACTATGAGCCATGTTGAAATTTGTGTGAAAAATAATCTTGCAAATGTTACACTTTTACAGAGTAAGTTGTTGTATTCAGTTACAATATATTGCACAGGATAAAACCGGAGCAGTTCATATATGCCGGAAACAATAAGAACACATATGTCATATATCGAAATAAACTTGAAATATGAAAAACAGACGAGCACCTTACTGCAGTTTCTTCTACTCCATATCACCAAGGAAACAATATTTCCAAATAGTCCAGCTACAATGACTATGCCAAGAAAAACAAAGCAAGTAATTTCAATCTTTTCATCCGTGTCCATTGTAAAAAGCAGTATTTAAAAATGGGGAAATATTCCACGGCTTTTGTAAAGTTTTAGAACTGTATTTTCCTGTTTGAATTACTGCTGCAATACCTTACGAGTGAATTTTTTTGTATTTCCTTAGATTGACCTGGGTGGTCTTTTTGTCCTACTTTCGCTTCATTGATTGTTGTAAACAGTCAGAGATAAACGTTGCACATCATTGGAAGTAAAGTTATTGAGGCATGCTTATTCATGTACAACTTATTAATAGCGTCTTTTTGAGAGACTTCTGGAAAATTACAAAGATATTTGATAAGTGCCCGTGGAGTGACATGTGATACATTATTTTTATTTCGTAATTACGAAATAAGATTTCGTGAAAACGAAATAAGATTTCGAAAAACGACATAAGATTTCGTAAAAACGAAATAAAATTTCGAAATTACGAAATCTTATTTCGTTTTTACGAAATGTCTTTTATTTTAAATATTGTAATTTTTAATAATATTAATTAGATAATAACCAGAGTTTGAGAACATTTCAACGCAAACTGAGCGAAACGGTCGAAATAAATATGCATGAGAACGTTAGACATATACAATACTATAAACGACACAATCAATGGCCAATAATGCATAAATATGTACGCATGCGACTGTCCTTGTCCTCTCATAGGCGTGGAGCTAATCACTATAAATGCATATTTAATGAGAAAGCCGAGGTCTAACTCGATTGCGCATTTCTTTCTTTGAACACTGAACTTGGTTAAGGAAACCAGTTAATTGACGGGGTTTCACCGATGCTGCTTTCAAAATCCGGACAAAACGTGCAAATAGTCTGAACAGACAGCGAACTATGTTAGGATCCGTATATCAAGATGGAAACCAAAATAGCTTTTGACTAATATGCCATTTAAACAGCAATTTGCTATATTTTTTATTTTCAAGGGCAAATAATTCAAGATCAAGGCCGGTGACCTATGTTTTTTATTTTAGATTTCTGTTTTAAACTGTTCGTTAGTCAAAATGCAAAGTTTGAAGAAATTCTATGAAAGGGAATTATTTAGCCCTATATACATGTAGGACACTGTAGCGAACGTCCTTAAACCCATGAATGATCTTCATTCTCAAGGGAAAGACACGGCTGACTTGCGCTCTAAAAGCTCCTCTAATCTCTCTTTCAAAGACATATCATTTTTAATCACCACTAGTTTTTCTACTACTGGAATCTATTTCATGTTTTTGTTTTGCGGAAGATTGTCTAAAGTATGTCCTGAAAACAACCTCAGTTCTTCAGGTCGACTTCATTTCCTCTAAAGTTGCTGTTTGCAAGATTTCCTTTGGCTTGACTAGGTCTGAACTTGCACAGACATCTCATGGCAAGAGAACTTTGATAGCCCTTTATCGGTCACCTGCGTATCATTGCACTTTAAAACAAGAAAGTAGGTCAGACAGTCATAACCAAGGTCAGTCATAGGAATTCTAGAAATCTAAGTTTTGCAAAAATGCACAAATTTTAAACTACCTCCGACCGTTAACCCAGTGACCTAAATTTAGATAGATGTAACCTACTGCTTAAAATCAAGCTGTCCATTAAGTATGAGGATCCTATACAGGCGGGGTCAATTCCAAACCCACATGCATGGTGTGAACACACTTGGTAGAGGACCCCTAGACCATGCTACATTGCAAATATCTGTTCTGGATCCCTTTATTTGGGAGAATATTGTCTCAGATTATTCTATTTTAGCTCTGACAGCTATGTTATTCAATCAACATGAATAATGCCGGGATGTTTCTGGCCAAGTTTCATGAAATTCCATGAAGTGGTTTATGAGAAGAAGTCATTTGAAGCAAATTTTGACGAACGACGGACGGACGTACGAACGACAGACATCTAGCGATCATGTAAGCTCATACGAGCACTGTATTCTCTTGTGAGCTTCAAAGGGACTGGTGACATCTAACATAGGCCAACCTGTCTTTTCATCTCTTGTCGGTGTCTGCAGGTTGTCTCAGATCTCGGTCGTGGTGCCACTTGTACCTGTTCTAGTCTGTAATGCTTTTGAAAACTTTGTAAAAATTGTTCCTTCAGAATACAATCCTTACTAATATGATCAGAAAACTGAGATTTAATTGTACTTACATTTTGGCTATTATTTGTTATTTCTTAAGATTTCTTCATCAAATTTCATTGCTTATGACAAAAGGGTCGAGAAGCCGCCAAAATTCGTAGGTCAAGGTCATATTTGACAGAGTAATGCCCCTTGTTGTACTAAGATTTTGTCACGAAACCTAAGTTATTCTGATTAAATGTGAGAGGGCGACACAAGTGTTCTACCGAACTCCCATTAGTTAAATAAATGTGAGTGGTAAGAAATAATTCATATGAACAACAAATTGGACAGGCTAATTAAAAAAATCTTCATATTGGTGTACATGTTTTTATAAAAGCATTATAAAAGTTAAAGTCACTTTCACAAATTTGTGAATAGAGGTAATACTTTAAATGTTGTTTAAGCTAAAGTCCAGGCTGTTGAACTTTTGACCCGGACAAAATTTATACAGAAATTATTTTTTGCATGCTGGCTGGAAATGGCTTGCTTTGGCACGAATCATAAAGTTCTCGAAGATTTCAGGTTTGAATACCCACATAACTCTGTAACCATTCAATCGATTTTCAAATTAATTTACAGATATTGTTGATGAACTGAACGAATACGCACATAAATCAAAGGTCAATGTCAAATGAAAACGTCAAAGGTCAAAAACGAGAACATTTCTACCATGAATTCGTCATCTTTCATTTGCTATGTGCGCTCCTCCAAAGAATGTGTCTTTAAGTATTTCACATTTTCTTTGTCCATCAAAACTTGACTGCCATGTTTGTTAGTTTATGGTAATACATATCTTCCATCTGACTGTCTGAATGACTTTGCACCCATTCGTAGGGTCACACTATATATCAACAAACACAAATTTAGCTATTTCACAAGCACTATCATACGTTGTTTCTTTTTCCTTTAATTTTTGTAGCATGTCTGCTGTTCCTCATCTCTTCAAATGCTTTGTTTCACTATTTAGTTCTGTTTTAGCCTTTCCTACATCTTAAGTTACCCATTGCAATTTCTTTTATTTGTTTACATTCACTGCTTGTTTTTACTGGGATGGATCATGGGGGTGGGGATCCAAACTTCAGGTGGCTATGTATTTTTTGTGAAATAAGTTTATTCACACTCTTTTGTCATTGTTTATATCTCCGAGACCTTTCATAACTTTCTGTGAAAATACCAAGCCATTCATATTCGCGATTTATCGTAATTTTGACTTCTCATCACTTAACAATAGTATATGATTTGTTTGTCTATGTCATATAATACAATCTGTATGACAACAAATACACTTATGACTACTTTGGGAACCCCGATCGGGCAATGCTACCAGCCTGGTTATGCACTGACCATAGACGAACAATTTCGAGTACGAAATAAAGTACGGGTATTAGTTATTATGTGCTTGTTGCTTTGAAAGATATCTCTCACAAATTATTTTTGAAATATATCTCTTGTCTTTTAAGAGATATCTCTTTCAGCTCCAGTGATATCTCTATTGTGTAACAAGATATATTTCAAGAAGTGATATCTCTCATACTTACAGAGATATCTCTGTCTCTGTTCAGGTGATATCTGTCTGTGATACAAAGACATCTCTCAGCGTGAAAAAGATATCACTATTAAAACGAAATATATCTCTTTGAAATTAGAGAGATATCTTTTTTTCGGAATAAATAGTAAAATGGCTTGCGATTAGAAAAATGTCTGCGTCTAGCAGGAATGCTTTTGATTTGTTTACATGTACGTGAGAAACGAATAGTAAACAAAATTTATTTTGACATGAATACAAACCGCTAATAGAATTAAATAGCTATTAGTGAACAGCACGAATTGTGTCCAGAAACATAAATATCATCGGATACTGAATGTTATTTTATATAAACGTGAAAAGAGTGAGGAAAAGGAATTGACACTGATGAGTCTAGTGCCTGGAGGTTGCTTTTCATTGATGTATACTCAGGGACCCTAAGTCGATAACAACGTAATTTAAAAGTCGGGTTGAACCATACACTTCTGTATTCGTACATAAATGAATTACAAAATCTGCCAACTTTGAGTCGACTTTAAATAAATGAATTGAATGTTTGCCTTGATTCGACTGACTGTTCAAAAGCTACTCATTAAGCCACGGATAATATCTTCGTAATCAAACTAAAATATTTTTTTTTATAAAATTAAGCAAATACCACACCTGAAGTCGCAATTCAACCTAATCGAAAACTCTGTGAATCATGTATTATGTTCACTGTGTATTTCACAAACTATAACATAAAAGCGTGTTTTACTTATGCATAGCATAACACTTAAAATAATCAAGCGAATAAGCCTGAGCGGTTATCAAAAGAAGTGCAGACTATGAATTTACATAACGATGTTGGCAATGACATGCGGAAAAAGAATTGTTTTGTTACCTGCAAATTTTCTCGCATAGTCTGGTAAGAACTTTACACTAATAGAAATTATCCGAGCGAATAAAATTCAAATTTGCGTACCAGGATATCTCATTGATGCAACCTCATGCATTTGCAAATAAAAACATTTGCCACATTGAAGACGAATGTGGTTATCATTATTAATCCGGATATGTATGAAATAAAATGCAATATTTACTTGAAATTTGCAAACGAAGTACTTTCGCGTACATCACCGTTCTAAAATAGAGTGTGTTGATTATTATTATTTACTTCAATCTGCATATTTTCATCTCTGCCCGGGAATTAATCAAACATTTGACGAGACAAAAATTGGCTAAAAATTACATATTTTACGAAGATAACGATAAAAAATAAAGTGTTATTTCAAGTTATAGAGAATTAATAAAGTATCATCACGCCTTGAATGCCAAGTCCAAAATCTAGGTTTTAATGAATAGTGCCAAGTATATGTATATAATCAGTCCATTTCATAATAAAGCGCGTAACTCCCTGTTAATACATAACATGGAAAATTAGTTCGAAAGCGGACCACTGAAAGTCTATTAAGCCTCAAACTGAAATTGTAAATGTTTACACACATTTTATATAACGTATGTTAAAGAAAATGCGTAGAACACCTATAACATATTCGTAGAGACTATAATATATCCCGTAAGCAAATGTACATTAAATTTTGATCAAGAAAACATTTAGAAAATTAAAGTTCTTTTTTTTAGAAGAAACAGGCATGAATACAATTAGGACACCGTTGTAATTCAACAGTTTAATTTAATTCTTCGTAGACCCGACGGCTGACGAAAATATATTTTAAAAGAAGGGTAGTCTGAGGGAAAATTAATATCAGAACAAAACATATGCCCATACATTTTGATATACTAGTGATAATTAGCAACATCAATAGAATATGCGATACTTGTAAGCACTTGCATGTGATAGGGTATGTGATAGGGTATTTTTCAAAAGTTTGGCGGCCATCTTGGCGGCCATCTTGGATTGTTGAGTTTCCCAGGTGGGAACTTTTGGGAACTTTGTGTTTATGGATACTACAGACATTGAACTTTCAGAAAACATAAGTTTTATTTCTGTACAAATTTTGTCCGGGCTCAGCCTATTTTGAGGCTCAACAGCCTTGACTAACAGAAAAACTTTTTTAGTGTAGGTGGTAAGATTTTCAGACCTGATAGGTGCAGTCTAGTAGACGATACAATGAAAGACTCATGATGATAATTGATATAACAGTCTGTGACTATAGACTATTGACAGTGGGATTTATTGGTGACTGTTTTCCAAGTTTAGAAAATATTAGTGAATATATTTCTGCAGTGATATTTTTCTATGTTAATTTATTTTTTTATCACTACTGACAATATACACTATTAAATGTATTCTACATACAAGTCTTATTTGTGACCCTTCATTGGTCGACATTTAGAAAGTTTTATACCATATTATAATGATTTAAAAAATTATGTACCCAGAAAGTACTCTTGAGATTAATAGTAGCAATATCTTATGAAATATCATGCTAGCAATATAAAACAGCATGAACTAAGACGTCAAAAAGAAATGTTAAAAGCCACATAACTTTAGTGATGAAAGTAAATTCATTACAGATGATCATGATTTTATGATTAACTGGACATTTATTAGTGACTTAATAACACGAAACATTTACGAAACACTGCCGAGAGCCCCGGACACTCCGCCAACATAAAATACAAAAATGTACTGTCATCTCAGCATAACGCTAGGCTTTTCCTTTAAAATAACGCTCTATCACACCTTAGGTAAATAGAAGCTTTTGAAAATTACCAGACGTTTCACTTTTTGCTCTTTGTTACATCAATGTGTAACGGTGAATGCAGCTGACACTCATTCTCATTCTATTTATAGTATCATCATAACATTAAATATCACTCACAAGATACTACGTAGTAGTGTCAAATATACAAAATGCATAAAAGAACATAAAACATCCAAACAAGTTGTAATGATTTTAATAGAATGATTAAACTAAAATAAGTTTGCATAATATATTTATGTATGATATCTTGAATGGTGGCCCGAAAAAGTGGAGTAAATTCCAACAGCCGCTAATAGTGCCATTTTACATATAACCGTCGAACTGAAAAAAATTCGTAGTAGTTACGATAGTTATCATAATTTGGCTTGTATAAGAATCGAAATAATCATTTGCTTTACTTAAAGTGACATTATGCTCATCTTACTGCACATAGTATATTTTTGGTGACAGTTTTATAAAAGTAATTTTCGGTTGCTGTGCATTTAGATTTGTTAAACTAATGATAACGCCGCATTAATATTTGAAGTTGGTGCTTTAGAAATTAAAAAATGGAATAATGAAATAATAATTCCTTCCTTGGCAGTGATCTCCCTTGTGTTATTTGTGTTGTTCAGCAGTTTAAGGGAAGCAACTCCGCATGCATAATTGACTCTCCCAGTCAAAATAGGAAAAGTAATATTTGGAAAGTTATTATTTCGTACTGGTAGCAGGAAAAGTTTGTTGCATTGGGTTAAAAGTTATTATTTCCTCTATCCTTTCCACACACACCTATTTCAGCTGGAATTTTACTTTTAAAAAATGTGCATAATGTCACTTTAAGAAATAATGTATGGCTTGGAGTGCTTTATAGATTATAGCAATTCCCGTCGTTAATGTGCGTTCGGGCTTCGCCCTAGTGAACTATTCCGCCCGGCAAATCACTTCCGGGGAGTGCTTCAATTTCGATAAACCACTCCAAGCCAAAGATTATTTTTTAAGTAAAACGCATACACTCAACCGGTGTAAATGAGCAAACTTAGAAGAAGTCCAACAGACAATGCAACACCTCAAGTCTATGCGCTTGGTCATGCAATTAAGAAGAGGTTTTCTATAGGTCTATAAAAACGATCCATTTGTACCATTGAGGCATGAGTGAAAATAACTGTATAGAGGACCTGTCCACTAGAATATGCTCGTATCTAAGCCATGGGCCTTGTGGTTAATGGCAACAATATTATCACAGTATTTCCGGGGGGTTGCCATGGAATGGAATTCTTTGAACAGCTTCGGAAGAGGACCGTCTGAGCAACATCTTTATCATGTCTTAACAACATGGTTCAAGTGGTTTCAGAGAAGACGACATTTCCTCGATTTTGTAAAACGAAGAACAACAGCAAAGATTAAAGGATGCTTGTTAATATTATCAATTTATGATAATGTATATTTCAATAATAAACTACCACAGAGGTCGTCTATATTTGACACCAGAATCCTGTCATATTTCTTACGCCCGTTTCAGCTTTACTTACAACAATAACCATTGCTAACGCGGCACTATTTGCATATAGTTCGGATTCAAGTAAAAGTAGATAGTGGAGTTTTTTTATGATGAAAATGTTCCGAATGATGGTCTATCATAGGAATACAATCAAATTGATTATTTTATCTGTCACAATAATTTTTTTCGAAAAAAATATTAAAAAGTGAAAACAGACTTCATTCAAAATGATCAAGACATGAGTAATTATGACATTAAAGAATAAAGATGCAAATAATTATTTCTTAAAGAACGTCTTAAATATTTATATATCAAATGAAAATTCAAACAAATGTATTGTCGCTCTTTACTACACATACACACACGCACACGCACACAAATATGAGAGTAAAACATCAATTCGTTAGAAAGCATACCACCCGACATTGAAAGCATTGAAAATATTGGTTTTCATTCACATACTATCTTGAACTTTTTAACAAAACACTTTATACATGATTAATTTGTGACTTTTAATTATCTTTTTTATTTTCAAGCACCCCGATTTATTTATAAAAATGCGTTTATGTTTTTTTTGTCTTACCGCTTTGAAAAGCAACTAAGAGTTGATCTTTTCAAAGGGAATGCCAGTTGCTTACATGTACTGATTAATATTTAGAAACTTATAAACAAGTAATCGAGGTTACAGTTGAATTAACCATATACATGTAAACCCTTTTTTTCATTTTCATTGCATCATATACCATATTTGATGTGTTATTGAACGAAAACAGTACATTATAAATTTTGTTTGGAAACAAACTTGTTAAAATTAAAATATATAAACTTTTCACCTGCATGTATGTCCTAATGTTAGTTTTGCTCACCATTGATTTGTAATAACTCCAGTGGCCGTGGTTCTTTGCGGCAACTTGAAACACATTTGAACAATTGTTTGAAATCTTTGCGAAAATTCTTTCCAGAACTGTAGTACAAAAGACAGTTGGTTCCATTGTTGAGACAGAACAACGCTCTTGCAAGTAAAGCAAAAACGTCTGTTTCATCTATTACCAATGTTATGTTCAAAGCTTTCAAGTAAGTGAGCACGTACAATGTCATCGGAACGGTTGATAAAGTAAAGACTACACCAGTTGATACTACAAGCCTTGTGAAAACTGTTACATCGTTCCTTCTTGCGATAACACTGTTCATGACTTTATGATTTTTCCAGAGTTGGATTAAAATTATAAAGTTGCAAAATAAAATCAATGTCAACGGGAGAATACATAGCAGAGTTACATAATTTATATTCCAGACGACACTTTCAACCATTCTCGATAAATTGACGAATTCACAATGACCGTATGATTTCGTCGGACCAGTTGTAAAATTGAATGCCGATGCGTTTGGAGCTGTTACGTTTGTCAGCAAAATTTTAGTTCTAGCAACTGAATCCGACGTATTTCCTGTTGTGCTAAAATTTGTCTCCGTTTCATTTTTTCTTATTTCCATTCCGTACAAAAATGGTGAATTTAATGAAAAGGCTAATATTGTTATAATACATGTTGCTATATGAGCACGTTGTCTTGCGTTGTCAAGGTGATACCTCAGCGAAAACAGGATGCTTAGTGTTCTTTCTATCGTAAGAACAACAACAAGCCATGTTGAAATCTGCGTGAAAAATAGCCTTGCAAATGTTACACTTTTACAGAGTAAGTTGTTGTATTCAGTTACAGTATATCGCACAGGATAAAACCGGAGCAGTTCATATATGCCGGAAACAACAAGAACACATATGTCATATATCGAAATAAACTTGAAATATGTAGAACAGACGAGTACCTTACTGCAGTTTCCTCTACTCCATATCACCAAGGAAACAATATTTCCAAATAGTCCAGCTACAATAACTATGCCAAGAAAAACGAAGCAAGTAATTTCAATCTTTTCATCCGTATCCATTGTAAAAAGCAGTATTTAAAGAAGGGGAAATATTCCACGGCTTTTGTAAAGTTTTAGAACTGTATTTTCCTCTTTGAAATACTGCTGCAATACCTAACGAGTGAATGTTTTTGTATTTCCTTAGATTGACCTGAGTGGTCTTTTTGTCCTACTTTCGCTTCTTTGCATGTTGTAAACAGTCAGAGATAAATTTATTTTGCACATCATTGGAAGTAAAGTTATTTAGGCATGTTTTTTCAAGTACAACTTATTTATAGCCTCTTTTTGAGAGACACCTGGAAAATTACAAAGATATTTCACAAGTAGGAAAACTACGGTGCCCGTGAAGTGACATGTGATACATTATTTTTATTGTTCTGCCGAAATGTATTTATTTCGTTCTAACTAAAATACTTTAGAACGAAATGTATTTCGTAATTTCGAAATCTTATTTCGATTTTACGAAATAACATTTTTTTTACGAAATAGCATTTCGTAATTACGAATTTTATAAAAACGAAATAACATTTCGAAAATACAAAATGTTATTTCGTTCAAAAGTATGTTATTTCGTCTTTACGAAATCTTATTTCGTTTTTACGAAATCTTATTTCGTTTCAACGAGATGTTGTTTCGTTTTAACGAAATGTTATTTCATATTTACGAAATAAAAAAAAATGTTTCACATGTCACTTTTCGGGCACCGTTGAAAACCTTTTATCGTTTTTGCAAAGGCAAAATATAATTTACTAAATCTTTTTTAAACTCAAATTTTCAACACAATATGATCACATGCATGTAGTATGTCAATTTTTTCCTTCTGAGAAGACGCCCGTTACGATTTCAGATTAAAACAATCGATGGACCTTTAAAGCGTTATTTCTGCAGAATTACTGAGATAAACATGTGTATGTTACAAATGATCCATTTAGCTTAATTCCATCCTGAAATACATTTGGATTTGGCTGTAGCTGACTGAATTCCTGTTTCAAAGCAATCAAAATCGCTTATGATAAAATGCTTTAATTGATATGTCAAGTATGTTAACTATTCATTTTTCTTATTTAAAATGATGGCGTTTCATTCCGTTACATCATCAAAGCAATTTATCAGTTATCTAGATTATAACACAGGCACAATATATCAGATCAATCAGCTAACCATCAAGGGATATCAGATTATACTTTAACATAACGCGATCCGTGCATTAAAGGTAGCAAATGTCATATTTGATTTTATTTAATTCAAATCAGAGATAATAACCGGAGTTTAAGAACATTTCAACGTAAACTGAGCGAAACGGACGAAATTTTACGTGAGAATCGTTGGACATACGAAATACTATAAACGACACATAAAATGGCCAATAATGCATAAATATGTAGGCATGCGACTGTCCTTGCCCTCTCTTACGGCGTGGAGCTAGTCACTATAAATGCATATTTAATGAGAAAGCCGAGGTCTTAATCGATTGCGGATCTTTTACACTCTTTGAACGCTGAACTTGGTTAGGGAAACCAGGTAATTGACGGGGTTTCATCGATGTTGCTTTGAAAATCTCGACACAACGTGCAAAAGGTGAAATAGACAGCGAATAATGTTTGGATCCGTATTTCTATGGAACGCCAAATCTACTTATACTCAAATATTTCATGAGGTATTTAGATATTTGGAGAGCTCTTCAAATAATTTTAGAGGTCTCAATTTCAATTAGAGATATCTCCAAATAATATAGCGCGCAATAACTGTAATAGAGAGGTCTTTAAATATTTAGAGAGCTCTCTAAGTCAATTTTTGATATAAAAAATTGATTTAAAGCGTGCAATTAATTAATTGTAGACCTCTCCAATTCAATTCACGATATCAAAAATTAAGGTGTAATGCTCTGCAATAGGATTGAAGGGTCTCTAATTGATTTGAAGACATCTCTTATTGTTTTATAGCTCGCTACAAATTAATTTATAGAGGTCTTGAATTCAATTCTTGAGCGCGGTGAAATTCAATTTTAGATATCTTGAATTCGATGTTAATACATGCCAAATCTACATATACTAAAGTATT
>JAFMSR010000018.1:11320652-11331993 GCA_022818135.1 Saxidomus purpurata
AAAAATGACCGACTTACCTTCATGTTGAGCGTACGGCTTTTCACACTCAGTGTCGGGTGTCACACTCAAACCCGACACGTGACCCCTAAGTGTCGCATATCTGCGTGTTTGTCTCGACGAGACCTACACAACGGTACCTGACATGACGGACTTTGATGAAAAAATGACCGACTTACCTTCATGTTGAGCGTACGGCTTTTCACACTCAGTGTCGGGTGTCACACTCAAACCCGACACGTGACCCCTAAGTGTCGCATATCTGCGTGTTTGTCTCGACGAGACCTACACAACGGTACCTGACATGACGGACTTTGATGAAAAAATGACCGACTTACCTTCATGTTGAGCGTACGGCTTTTCACACTCAGTGTCGGGTGTCACACTCAAACCCGACACGTGACCCCTAAGTGTCGCATATCTGCGTGTTTGTCTCGACGAGACCTACACAACGGTACCTGACATGACGGACTTTGATGAAAAAATGACCGACTTACCTTCATGTTGAGCGTACGGCTTTTCACACTCAGTGTCGGGTGTCACACTCAAACCCGACACGTGACCCCTAAGTGTCGCATATCTGCGTGTTTGTCTCGACGAGACCTACACAACGGTACCTGACATGACGGACTTTGATGAAAAAATGACCGACTTACCTTCATGTTGAGCGTACGGCTTTTCACACTCAGTGTCGGGTGTCACACTCAAACCCGACACGTGACCCCTAAGTGTCGCATATCTGCGTGTTTGTCTCGACGAGACCTACACAACGGTACCTGACATGACGGACTTTGATGAAAAAATGACCGACTTACCTTCATGTTGAGCGTACGGCTTTTCACACTCAGTGTCGGGTGTCACACTCAAACCCGACACGTGACCCCTAAGTGTCGCATATCTGCGTGTTTGTCTCGACGAGACCTACACAACGGTACCTGACATGACGGACTTTGATGAAAAAATGACCGACTTACCTTCATGTTGAGCGTACGGCTTTTCACACTCAGTGTCGGGTGTCACACTCAAACCCGACACGTGACCCCTAAGTGTCGCATATCTGCGTGTTTGTCTCGACGAGACCTACACAACGGTACCTGACATGACGGACTTTGATGAAAAAATGACCGACTTACCTTCATGTTGAGCGTACGGCTTTTCACACTCAGTGTCGGGTGTCACACTCAAACCCGACACGTGACCCCTAAGTGTCGCATATCTGCGTGTTTGTCTCGACGAGACCTACACAACGGTACCTGACATGACGGACTTTGATGAAAAAATGACCGACTTACCTTCATGTTGAGCGTACGGCTTTTCACACTCAGTGTCGGGTGTCACACTCAAACCCGACACGTGACCCCTAAGTGTCGCATATCTGCGTGTTTGTCTCGACGAGACCTACACAACGGTACCTGACATGACGGACTTTGATGAAAAAATGACCGACTTACCTTCATGTTGAGCGTACGGCTTTTCACACTCAGTGTCGGGTGTCACACTCAAACCCGACACGTGACCCCTAAGTGTCGCATATCTGCGTGTTTGTCTCGACGAGACCTACACAACGGTACCTGACATGACGGACTTTGATGAAAAAATGACCGACTTACCTTCATGTTGAGCGTACGGCTTTTCACACTCAGTGTCGGGTGTCACACTCAAACCCGACACGTGACCCCTAAGTGTCGCATATCTGCGTGTTTGTCTCGACGAGACCTACACAACGGTACCTGACATGACGGACTTTGATGAAAAAATGACCGACTTACCTTCATGTTGAGCGTACGGCTTTTCACACTCAGTGTCGGGTGTCACACTCAAACCCGACACGTGACCCCTAAGTGTCGCATATCTGCGTGTTTGTCTCGACGAGACCTACACAACGGTACCTGACATGACGGACTTTGATGAAAAAATGACCGACTTACCTTCATGTTGAGCGTACGGCTTTTCACACTCAGTGTCGGGTGTCACACTCAAACCCGACACGTGACCCCTAAGTGTCGCATATCTGCGTGTTTGTCTCGACGAGACCTACACAACGGTACCTGACATGACGGACTTTGATGAAAAAATGACCGACTTACCTTCATGTTGAGCGTACGGCTTTTCACACTCAGTGTCGGGTGTCACACTCAAACCCGACACGTGACCCCTAAGTGTCGCATATCTGCGTGTTTGTCTCGACGAGACCTACACAACGGTACCTGACATGACGGACTTTGATGAAAAAATGACCGACTTACCTTCATGTTGAGCGTACGGCTTTTCACACTCAGTGTCGGGTGTCACACTCAAACCCGACACGTGACCCCTAAGTGTCGCATATCTGCGTGTTTGTCTCGACGAGACCTACACAACGGTACCTGACATGACGGACTTTGATGAAAAAATGACCGACTTACCTTCATGTTGAGCGTACGGCTTTTCACACTCAGTGTCGGGTGTCACACTCAAACCCGACACGTGACCCCTAAGTGTCGCATATCTGCGTGTTTGTCTCGACGAGACCTACACAACGGTACCTGACATGACGGACTTTGATGAAAAAATGACCGACTTACCTTCATGTTGAGCGTACGGCTTTTCACACTCAGTGTCGGGTGTCACACTCAAACCCGACACGTGACCCCTAAGTGTCGCATATCTGCGTGTTTGTCTCGACGAGACCTACACAACGGTACCTGACATGACGGACTTTGATGAAAAAATGACCGACTTACCTTCATGTTGAGCGTACGGCTTTTCACACTCAGTGTCGGGTGTCACACTCAAACCCGACACGTGACCCCTAAGTGTCGCATATCTGCGTGTTTGTCTCGACGAGACCTACACAACGGTACCTGACATGACGGACTTTGATGAAAAAATGACCGACTTACCTTCATGTTGAGCGTACGGCTTTTCACACTCAGTGTCGGGTGTCACACTCAAACCCGACACGTGACCCCTAAGTGTCGCATATCTGCGTGTTTGTCTCGACGAGACCTACACAACGGTACCTGACATGACGGACTTTGATGAAAAAATGACCGACTTACCTTCATGTTGAGCGTACGGCTTTTCACACTCAGTGTCGGGTGTCACACTCAAACCCGACACGTGACCCCTAAGTGTCGCATATCTGCGTGTTTGTCTCGACGAGACCTACACAACGGTACCTGACATGACGGACTTTGATGAAAAAATGACCGACTTACCTTCATGTTGAGCGTACGGCTTTTCACACTCAGTGTCGGGTGTCACACTCAAACCCGACACGTGACCCCTAAGTGTCGCATATCTGCGTGTTTGTCTCGACGAGACCTACACAACGGTACCTGACATGACGGACTTTGATGAAAAAATGACCGACTTACCTTCATGTTGAGCGTACGGCTTTTCACACTCAGTGTCGGGTGTCACACTCAAACCCGACACGTGACCCCTAAGTGTCGCATATCTGCGTGTTTGTCTCGACGAGACCTACACAACGGTACCTGACATGACGGACTTTGATGAAAAAATGACCGACTTACCTTCATGTTGAGCGTACGGCTTTTCACACTCAGTGTCGGGTGTCACACTCAAACCCGACACGTGACCCCTAAGTGTCGCATATCTGCGTGTTTGTCTCGACGAGACCTACACAACGGTACCTGACATGACGGACTTTGATGAAAAAATGACCGACTTACCTTCATGTTGAGCGTACGGCTTTTCACACTCAGTGTCGGGTGTCACACTCAAACCCGACACGTGACCCCTAAGTGTCGCATATCTGCGTGTTTGTCTCGACGAGACCTACACAACGGTACCTGACATGACGGACTTTGATGAAAAAATGACCGACTTACCTTCATGTTGAGCGTACGGCTTTTCACACTCAGTGTCGGGTGTCACACTCAAACCCGACACGTGACCCCTAAGTGTCGCATATCTGCGTGTTTGTCTCGACGAGACCTACACAACGGTACCTGACATGATGGACTTTGATGAAAAAATGACCGACTTACCTTCATGTTGAGCGTACGGCTTTTCACACTCAGTGTCGGGTGTCACACTCAAACCCGACACGTGACCCCTAAGTGTCGCATATCTGCGTGTTTGTCTCGACGAGACCTACACAACGGTACCTGACATGACGGACTTTGATGAAAAAATGACCGACTTACCTTCATGTTGAGCGTACGGCTTTTCACACTCAGTGTCGGGTGTCACACTCAAACCCGACACGTGACCCCTAAGTGTCGCATATCTGCGTGTTTGTCTCGACGAGACCTACACAACGGTACCTGACATGACGGACTTTGATGAAAAAATGACCGACTTACCTTCATGTTGAGCGTACGGCTTTTCACACTCAGTGTCGGGTGTCACACTCAAACCCGACACGTGACCCCTAAGTGTCGCATATCTGCGTGTTTGTCTCGACGAGACCTACACAACGGTACCTGACATGACGGACTTTGATGAAAAAATGACCGACTTACCTTCATGTTGAGCGTACGGCTTTTCACACTCAGTGTCGGGTGTCACACTCAAACCCGACACGTGACCCCTAAGTGTCGCATATCTGCGTGTTTGTCTCGACGAGACCTACACAACGGTACCTGACATGACGGACTTTGATGAAAAAATGACCGACTTACCTTCATGTTGAGCGTACGGCTTTTCACACTCAGTGTCGGGTGTCACACTCAAACCCGACACGTGACCCCTAAGTGTCGCATATCTGCGTGTTTGTCTCGACGAGACCTACACAACGGTACCTGACATGACGGACTTTGATGAAAAAATGACCGACTTACCTTCATGTTGAGCGTACGGCTTTTCACACTCAGTGTCGGGTGTCACACTCAAACCCGACACGTGACCCCTAAGTGTCGCATATCTGCGTGTTTGTCTCGACGAGACCTACACAACGGTACCTGACATGACGGACTTTGATGAAAAAATGACCGACTTACCTTCATGTTGAGCGTACGGCTTTTCACACTCAGTGTCGGGTGTCACACTCAAACCCGACACGTGACCCCTAAGTGTCGCATATCTGCGTGTTTGTCTCGACGAGACCTACACAACGGTACCTGACATGACGGACTTTGATGAAAAAATGACCGACTTACCTTCATGTTGAGCGTACGGCTTTTCACACTCAGTGTCGGGTGTCACACTCAAACCCGACACGTGACCCCTAAGTGTCGCATATCTGCGTGTTTGTCTCGACGAGACCTACACAACGGTACCTGACATGACGGACTTTGATGAAAAAATGACCGACTTACCTTCATGTTGAGCGTACGGCTTTTCACACTCAGTGTCGGGTGTCACACTCAAACCCGACACGTGACCCCTAAGTGTCGCATATCTGCGTGTTTGTCTCGACGAGACCTACACAACGGTACCTGACATGACGGACTTTGATGAAAAAATGACCGACTTACCTTCATGTTGAGCGTACGGCTTTTCACACTCAGTGTCGGGTGTCACACTCAAACCCGACACGTGACCCCTAAGTGTCGCATATCTGCGTGTTTGTCTCGACGAGACCTACACAACGGTACCTGACATGACGGACTTTGATGAAAAAATGACCGACTTACCTTCATGTTGAGCGTACGGCTTTTCACACTCAGTGTCGGGTGTCACACTCAAACCCGACACGTGACCCTAAGTGTCGCATATCTGCGTGTTTGTCTCGACGAGACCTACACAACGGTACCTGACATGACGGACTTTGATGAAAAAATGACCGACTTACCTTCATGTTGAGCGTACGGCTTTTCACACTCAGTGTCGGGTGTCACACTCAAACCCGACACGTGACCCCTAAGTGTCGCATATCTGCGTGTTTGTCTCGACGAGACCTACACAACGGTACCTGACATGACGGACTTTGATGAAAAAATGACCGACTTACCTTCATGTTGAGCGTACGGCTTTTCACACTCAGTGTCGGGTGTCACACTCAAACCCGACACGTGACCCCTAAGTGTCGCATATCTGCGTGTTTGTCTCGACGAGACCTACACAACGGTACCTGACATGACGGACTTTGATGAAAAAATGACCGACTTACCTTCATGTTGAGCGTACGGCTTTTCACACTCAGTGTCGGGTGTCACACTCAAACCCGACACGTGACCCCTAAGTGTCGCATATCTGCGTGTTTGTCTCGACGAGACCTACACAACGGTACCTGACATGACGGACTTTGATGAAAAAATGACCGACTTACCTTCATGTTGAGCGTACGGCTTTTCACACTCAGTGTCGGGTGTCACACTCAAACCCGACACGTGACCCCTAAGTGTCGCATATCTGCGTGTTTGTCTCGACGAGACCTACACAACGGTACCTGACATGACGGACTTTGATGAAAAAATGACCGACTTACCTTCATGTTGAGCGTACGGCTTTTCACACTCAGTGTCGGGTGTCACACTCAAACCCGACACGTGACCCCTAAGTGTCGCATATCTGCGTGTTTGTCTCGACGAGACCTACACAACGGTACCTGACATGACGGACTTTGATGAAAAAATGACCGACTTACCTTCATGTTGAGCGTACGGCTTTTCACACTCAGTGTCGGGTGTCACACTCAAACCCGACACGTGACCCCTAAGTGTCGCATATCTGCGTGTTTGTCTCGACGAGACCTACACAACGGTACCTGACATGACGGACTTTGATGAAAAAATGACCGACTTACCTTCATGTTGAGCGTACGGCTTTTCACACTCAGTGTCGGGTGTCACACTCAAACCCGACACGTGACCCCTAAGTGTCGCATATCTGCGTGTTTGTCTCGACGAGACCTACACAACGGTACCTGACATGACGGACTTTGATGAAAAAATGACCGACTTACCTTCATGTTGAGCGTACGGCTTTTCACACTCAGTGTCGGGTGTCACACTCAAACCCGACACGTGACCCCTAAGTGTCGCATATCTGCGTGTTTGTCTCGACGAGACCTACACAACGGTACCTGACATGACGGACTTTGATGAAAAAATGACCGACTTACCTTCATGTTGAGCGTACGGCTTTTCACACTCAGTGTCGGGTGTCACACTCAAACCCGACACGTGACCCCTAAGTGTCGCATATCTGCGTGTTTGTCTCGACGAGACCTACACAACGGTACCTGACATGACGGACTTTGATGAAAAAATGACCGACTTACCTTCATGTTGAGCGTACGGCTTTTCACACTCAGTGTCGGGTGTCACACTCAAACCCGACACGTGACCCCTAAGTGTCGCATATCTGCGTGTTTGTCTCGACGAGACCTACACAACGGTACCTGACATGACGGACTTTGATGAAAAAATGACCGACTTACCTTCATGTTGAGCGTACGGCTTTTCACACTCAGTGTCGGGTGTCACACTCAAACCCGACACGTGACCCCTAAGTGTCGCATATCTGCGTGTTTGTCTCGACGAGACCTACACAACGGTACCTGACATGACGGACTTTGATGAAAAAATGACCGACTTACCTTCATGTTGAGCGTACGGCTTTTCACACTCAGTGTCGGGTGTCACACTCAAACCCGACACGTGACCCCTAAGTGTCGCATATCTGCGTGTTTGTCTCGACGAGACCTACACAACGGTACCTGACATGACGGACTTTGATGAAAAAATGACCGACTTACCTTCATGTTGAGCGTACGGCTTTTCACACTCAGTGTCGGGTGTCACACTCAAACCCGACACGTGACCCCTAAGTGTCGCATATCTGCGTGTTTGTCTCGACGAGACCTACACAACGGTACCTGACATGACGGACTTTGATGAAAAAATGACCGACTTACCTTCATGTTGAGCGTACGGCTTTTCACACTCAGTGTCGGGTGTCACACTCAAACCCGACACGTGACCCCTAAGTGTCGCATATCTGCGTGTTTGTCTCGACGAGACCTACACAACGGTACCTGACATGACGGACTTTGATGAAAAAATGACCGACTTACCTTCATGTTGAGCGTACGGCTTTTCACACTCAGTGTCGGGTGTCACACTCAAACCCGACACGTGACCCCTAAGTGTCGCATATCTGCGTGTTTGTCTCGACGAGACCTACACAACGGTACCTGACATGACGGACTTTGATGAAAAAATGACCGACTTACCTTCATGTTGAGCGTACGGCTTTTCACACTCAGTGTCGGGTGTCACACTCAAACCCGACACGTGACCCCTAAGTGTCGCATATCTGCGTGTTTGTCTCGACGAGACCTACACAACGGTACCTGACATGACGGACTTTGATGAAAAAATGACCGACTTACCTTCATGTTGAGCGTACGGCTTTTCACACTCAGTGTCGGGTGTCACACTCAAACCCGACACGTGACCCCTAAGTGTCGCATATCTGCGTGTTTGTCTCGACGAGACCTACACAACGGTACCTGACATGACGGACTTTGATGAAAAAATGACCGACTTACCTTCATGTTGAGCGTACGGCTTTTCACACTCAGTGTCGGGTGTCACACTCAAACCCGACACGTGACCCCTAAGTGTCGCATATCTGCGTGTTTGTCTCGACGAGACCTACACAACGGTACCTGACATGACGGACTTTGATGAAAAAATGACCGACTTACCTTCATGTTGAGCGTACGGCTTTTCACACTCAGTGTCGGGTGTCACACTCAAACCCGACACGTGACCCCTAAGTGTCGCATATCTGCGTGTTTGTCTCGACGAGACCTACACAACGGTACCTGACATGACGGACTTTGATGAAAAAATGACCGACTTACCTTCATGTTGAGCGTACGGCTTTTCACACTCAGCATAGCATTGCAGCCTCATTCAGGAATTAATTTACCGTTTTAACTTTTAAGGGGTGGGAGTACCTAGAACTCGTATTTAACTTTTTGGTGAGAACTGATCTCTTGGTTCCAAGTTACACCAGACTTTTTGTATAATCAGTCATTCTAGGTAAAACTATGAAATGGTAACAAAGCTCCTTCGGAGCTAACAATCAATAATATCTCTAAGCCAAGCCGTATTTGCAGGGGAGCTGTTGCATATGAAGTATCAACAAGACATGCCCCTGTCCCACCCTTCCATCTTGTCAGGCTAATAAGTCACCGTCACCTTTGACCTAAAATAAAATACAGGTCATCTTCCAGATCCAACCATTCTTTGTTCATTGGAAACCGTCTGGTCTACCAAAATGAATGGGTAGACATTCTTCTTTGTAAGGGCCGAATAACCCTTATATTATCAAATGTATTTCTTTACTTACTGAAAGATCCTACGGATTTTGATTTACAATCTCGCATCATGTAATACTTAAGTGTACAGAATCCACAAGATTGGGCAGTCAACTTCAATGTTGTACATTATGGGTCCCATTTAACATCAAGTTTGATCTGTAAAGTTGCTGATACCAACTGAACACTTTGTTTCTTTTCAATGTTTTTATTACTAAAGTACATTAATGTATTCAAAAACAAAATACATGTAAGTTTATTAACAAGCATATCGGAAATCTCCAATGCCATAATGGTCAAAAATTACAACAGCTATTAATCGTAATGTCTAATATACATTTAAATCACAAACTAGATACCAATTCTTCTTTAAGCAATACATTAGTCATACTCAATGAGCATCTTTCATCTGAACACTGTTAGTTACACAGTATTTAATATTGCTATACCACCAGGGCCACTAGAAAATGCCACTCACCAAGCTCTGGTCCTTGATGGTTTGGATAAAAAAATCTAAGTTTTTCTTATATAAGTCTAAGTCTATCTAAAACAAACTAGAGCTATCACTAAATGTGATTAATACCCCCAAAAGACTGCTTTATAAACTGAGAAAGTTCGTAGTAACAGAATACCTTGCAAACAAACTAAAAAGAGATATTGTTCTTGGCAATAACTCTGTAATTTGTCAAGACAGAGTTATGGTTCTTGTACACTGCACTTCCTCTCATTGTGCTTGACCATTGTATGAAGTTGTATTGAATTCCAACCAATAGTTTTCGAATAATGCTCCGGACAAGTAAAAGTAACAAAGGGCAATAACTCTGAAATGAGTCAAGATAGAGTTATTGTTCTTTCACACTGCACTTCCTGTCATTGTGCTTGACCATTTTATGAAATTGTATTGAATTCCAACCAGTAGTTTTCGAATAATGCTCCGGACAAGGAAAAGTAACAAAGGGCAATAACTCTGTAATGAGTCAAGATTGAGTTATGGTTCCTGTGCACTGCACTTCCTCTTATTGTGCTTGACCATTGTATGAAGTTGTTTTGAATTCCAACTAGTACTTTTCGAATTATGCTCCGGACAAGGAAAAGTAACAAAGGGCAATAACTCTGAAATGAGTCAAGATGGAGTTATGGTTCTTGTGCACTGCACTTCCTCTCAATGTACTTGACCATTGTATGAGGTTATATTGAATTCCAACCAGTAGTTTTCAAGTAATGCTCTGGAGAAGAAAAAATAACAAAGGGCAATAACTCTGAAAATACTCTAGATAGAGTTATGGTTCTTGTATACTGCACTTCCTCTCATTGTGCTTCATCATTGTATGAAATTGTATTGAATTCCAACCAGTAGTTTTAAAGTTATGATCCTGACAAGGAAAAGCAACAAAGGGCAATAACTCTGTAATTAGTCAAGATGGAGTTATGGTTCTTCTGCACTGCACTTCCTCTCAATGTGCTTGACCATTGTATGAAGTTGTATTGAATTCCAACTAGTAGTTTTCGAATAATGCTCCGGACAAGGAAAAGTAACAAAAGGCAATAACTCTGTAATTAGTCAAGATGGAGTTATAGTTCCTGTGCACTGCACTTCCTCTCAATGTGCTTGACCATTGTATGAAGTTGTATTGAATTCCAACCAGTAGTTTTCAAGTTATGCTCCGGACAAGGAAAAGCAACAAAGGGCAATAACTCTGTAATTAGTCAAGATGGAGTTATGGTTCTTCTGCACTGCACTTCCTCTCAATGTGCTTGACCTTTGTATGAAGTTGTATTGAATTCCAACCAGTAGTTTTCGAATAATGCTCCGGACAAGGAAAAGTAACAAAGGGCAATAACTCTGTAATTAGTCAAGATAGAGTTATAGTTCTTGTGCACTGCACTTCCTCTCAATGTGCTTGACCATTGTATGAAGTTGTATTGAATTCCAACCAGTAGTTTTCAAGTTATGCTCCGGACAAGGAAAACTAACAAAGGGCAATAACTCTGTAATTAGTCAAGATGGAGTTATAGTTCTTGTGCACTGCACTTCCTCTCAATGTGCTTGATCATTGTATGAAGTTGTATTGAATTCCAACTAGTAGTTTTCAAGTTATGCTCCGGACAAGGAAAATGCAA
>JAFMSR010000018.1:11332493-11356475 GCA_022818135.1 Saxidomus purpurata
TTATCAACGTTAATTTCGTTTTATGCTACAGCAACATATTAAACATTCGTAAGTTTTCTGTTAGGTATATTTTAGCTTAATCATACGTTTTTATACGCTGCAGTAGTGAAGCTGTGTCCACAAATTGAGGCCGATTATTAAAATCACCAGTGGCAGTCTGCAACGAATGTAAACGTTGAAAAACATAAATTGCGTGTTACAGTATTGCATGTACATGGAAAACTGTCAACTGTCAAACATGTTGCATCATTCGCTGTGTAAACCCTGTAGCGTATAAGCCCCACTCGGTCAAAATTTTAAGACACTGTAACGGTAGATACCGTATTTTTTACGCATTTATGCGGCTAAATATTTCGTTTGATGAAAAATCTGTAACGGGGTTCATTCAATTGATAAGTGCTGAAAAACAACGACAACCGAAAAATACGTACTTGGGTTCATTTCAACGTTGTTAAACGTACTTTTTTTGAAAATACGTCGAATCTCGCGTCCGGTTTTAAACCTGCAAAAAAGGCACCCGTCTCATAACGTTGCAGGCAATCGCTGTAAAAATTGGCCAGGTTTTGAGGCAACGAAATTTTTACCCGTTTCAATACCTTACAGGCAATTGCTGTAAAGATTGGCCAGGTGCGCAAAGGATATGGGAAACCTGAAATATAAACATCTATGTATCTGACTCTCTATGATATTTACACATCTCGCAAGGCGGATTCTCGATTTTAGTGTGTGTTTTTCACCTAAAAACAGTATATTTGCAGACTCGTTAGACATGAAATGTCGCTTAAATGTCTGATTTTTTTTCTGCCGCTGTAGATACTTTATGACCGAAAACGTCAACCTTAAACATTCCAGCCCTTGTAAATGTCCAGTCTATGCCATAATCAGACCTTACCAGACAACATTTTACTAGACATGACAGGCAGGAATGAATCAATTAAAAGATTATTATGTCTGGATATTTTTAGGAGTAATTTTTAATTTAAAGAAACATATACATAAGATATACATAACACATCATAAATGGCACGTGCCTTAAATTGAAGAAGGTTGAACACAGCTTCTAGTACAACAATTTGAGCAGCTAAAACGTTGGAATGAAAAAAATGTACAGAAAATAAAATTTCACAGTTCGGATACATTTGAACAGCGATTATAGAAATGTAAACATGCTAAACAGCTAAATACTCAATGATTTAGTATTCGTGTCGCTCAGCATTTCTTTTTATGTAAACATCGTATGCAACTTAAATACGACAACCCCCCCCAAAAGAAAAGAAGAAGAAGACAGTTTAACAAAACAACTTACAAGAATAAATTACATATAGCATTACACCCTAGACAGACGATGGTCAATAAAATAATAATATATGTATAATATTCGAAATACTCGATGATTTTAACAATTTAGTCAGCGCACGTTTATCACAGCAAAAAAGAAAAGAAACATAACTGTAAAACCTCACAAATAAAGGAAAGATTAAGTTATCATCTTATGCATGACCAAGCACCGACCAATCACTCATTAATAGTTTATCACAAAAAGTTTGAAGATTAGATATATATATGGTAGAACATAAATGAATAAAACACATGACACTGCAATACATTATTGCAATAACTATCTAAAAGAAAACGCCGTAATTCTACTAAATCATCGACGTCATGCATTGCTTCTGATACAATAACATTTTATGAATGACTTTTTAAACATTATATTGCTTTTTAGATATTGTATAACACTTGGAACAAACAAGCATAGAACCCTTTCCAATAATCAAATGAAATGGACATTACTCTTTTAATACACAGATACTTTTTAATCTATTAAACAAGATTTTAAAACGAGTATGATATTGAGCAAGGAGTATTTCAAAATTCACAACTAGTGCACCATCACACATTAAAGGAATTTTAAGGGTATATTAAAGCGTTGTACGAATTTCATTAAAGTGACATTATGCGCATCTTACTGCGCATAGTGTATTTTTGGTGACAGTTTTATAAAAGCAATTTTTGGTTGCTATACATTTAAAATATGTGTAAAACTAATGATAATGCCGCATTAGTATTTGAAGTTGGTGCTTTAGAAATAAAACAATTGGACTAATAAAATAATAGTTCCTTTCTTCGCAGTGATCTCCCTTGTGTTGTTGTTGTTGGTGGTAAAGATTTCGGCAGTGGAAGGGAATCAGCTCAATGCAGTTTTTTTAAATGGACTCTCCCAGCCAAAATAGGAAAAGTAATATTTGGAAAGTTATTATTTCGTGCTGGTTGCAGGAAGAGTTTGATGTATTGGGTTAAAAGCTATTATTTCCTCTACCCTTTTCACACACACCTGTTGTTGCTGTTGTTGTTCAACTTTTGTTGAAATCATTAGAGTATGACCAGTCGTTTGTGAAGAGACATGATTTATGAAATACATATAAATTAGATGTCGTTTCAAGCCTTTTCTATTTGTTGTCCTGGTAGCCATCGTGTGCAATGAGGAAGAGCGGTTTAAGCAATAGTGGCAGAGGGGCACATGAGGAACATTTGTGTGAGATTATTTCCAACTTGACAAACTGTTTAGGAGGATATATTTTTTACAGGTTTTCTATACATAGATCTAGCGGCCATTATGTTCAGTAGAACGGTACTGTTTCAGCAATTTTACTAGAGGACCACCAAAAGACCATTGCTGTGAAGTTTAAAACTGTAATATCGGGTGAGGAGGATATTTCATGTGAAGCAACGGTTTCGCGACGGACGACGGATATTCGGTCATCATATAAGCTCACCATGTGTCACCACTGCTCAAGCCATCTGTTTTCCCTCGGTCAAATTTGTAAAGAGAACTATAGTCAACAATAGCACCATTCAATTTCCGTGTCACCAAAAATATAATATAAAATGCAGTACAAAGCAGAATTTAAGTTGGCAAACTATCTCACTTATGTAAATAATGATTAGATCTAACTGAGATAATCTTTGACAAGAGTTCGTTTATCGTAGCATATCCTAGCTAGCCATTAGATTAGATTTTATTTTGGTAACTGTGTACATATCAAATAAAACACACCAAATGAAATAGAAGAAGCATGGAATAACCAGTTACCAACGGCATACAGACTCATTATAACCATTCATATATATTAGAACATGCAATGCACATCTATACCAGGGATGACATAAAAAAGGGAAAATGAATGTCACCTTATTTCCATTGTGGTCCCTGTTGTTGATGGCATGACATAGAAAGCCATGTGCTTTATTACTTAAAGAACTTGTTATGACAGGTAGAACATTCTACATTAAAAAAGATCAATAAGATCCAAGTGTTTCACATATTGTTACTTTTATAACAAGTACTAGCATTATTATACTAAGTATCACCACACAAAAGTATGACTTAACTTAAAAAGTAAAATTCAAAAACCACAAAAAAACTAACTGGACATTAGGTGGATTTTGATGGCATGTTTGAACTTATTGCGAGAAAAAAAAATTCAAATCCAGGGGAATATATTTCACAAAACAACAGAGAAAAAGGCAAAAAGCTTTTTGCCAAAAACTGCCTACCGTAGGCAGTGAGTAACGACCAGTATCACAAAAGGAGTAACTTGAACTGGGACCTTTGTTCGATTAAGCAGTGACTCTAGTCCTTGTTCGGCAATCATGTACTGAGTTAAGGGGATACAAAGTAATCATTATGGTTAACCAGGGGCTGTATCCTTCTTAATCTTATGAACATGACAAATAGATGATTGATAGACTTTGTTGGGTGACCAATTTAGAGACCTGAAATGTTCGGGGCTTATATGGGACATGCTATCCAAGCCACGAACAAAACGGATAAGCTTCTTTTGAGTTGTTTGAAGCTTTGTCGTCTACCCTTAAGTCAAGCTAGGGTACGATGATGATCAAGCATAATCAAAATGGCATTAAATTAAAGAACGCATATGTTTGTCATCGTTTGTCTACCATATGTGTAACTGGACAAGCCTGGGCGAAAAGAAAATGTTTCCAGGTTTTAATGGATTTCTTTGGTTTCGACATGGGATTTTTTTAAAAAGACCAATTCAGTGACCCGCTCAGCTGCTGCTTTATTTGCCTAACATTTCATCGGCGGCTGAATATCGCTTACATTGTTTTTTCTATATGTAGCTAAAGTTAGTAGTTTATTTCGAGTTATAGGACTTGTAGAAAAAAATACCATAAGCAAATTTTGATACTGTTTGAAACGCTCAGTTACTGGAAAAGTACTGCTAATACAGTAAAATCCGTATCAAACGAACACATTGGGGCTAAGGTATATGCTAATGAAACCAGAATTATTTGTATATAAATTTTGTTAATGTGTTCAGATGACATTACTTTAAAGCATATGTGGTTATCTAGATGTTTTTCCTTCTTTTTTTGCCGAAAACAGTAAACACTTACGTTCAAATATCATATTGAATTAATTTGTCATTCATCAAAAAATACAAACATGTAAAACAATCAAATAACATATAAATAATCGTCTATATGATTGAAGAGGAAATGTTTGTTCTTCAGGCTATGCCACAACTATGTTTTGAGCAATATATAAAAGTAAATAAATAAAAAAAATCGTAATGGCGTTTCCGGTACTTTCCAGTAGAAGACCAATAAAATAAAGAATAGTGTCTTTTAAACTAAATTAAAATGAAATTGAACCAAAATCAATTTAGTTGATACATAGCCCTGTCTTGAATGCACCCATTACATTTATAGTTATTTAAATAAAGAGTTGTATTATATTACCCTCTAAAGGTAAATGCTTTGAAAACGTAAAAAAGTACTTATGCCGAGTGCCTTCTCCTAATGAAAGATATAAATTTAAATGTACGTAACAGAAAGAATTGAATCTCTATTTTTGACTGGTAAAGTCAATAAGATTTTAATTGATTTTGTGTATATTCGGTGGGAATAAAACGTCATATATTTTTGTTAAAACTTTGGCAATATTCTAAAGAGAAGCTTGAAAGTTAGAAATATTTCTAATAAGTGGTGCCCTACCTATTGACTGGAGACCAAAATAGGACGTGTGTTGAAACTGACAGAACACTGCTGAAAATGTTTGCAAATTAGGACGAAAAGCATTTAAATGCAAATATTGCAGCATATGATGAAGCCTGTGTACACTTCTATGACAAATGACAAAGGTTGGAAACTAAATTTTGGCCACCAAACATGGCAAAAGTCCAGTAATTGCTACATGCACCTTAAGTGCAAAGAAGGTTTGGAATACCGTAGTCTTATCTAGTGAAGTCAAAGCAACACAGGTGCCAGAAAAAGAGGCAATAGTGTGACTGGATGGTACTGAAGTGAAGTGGTATTGAAAACATTGAAAAAGGACACTGAAACCGTCGCCCAATCATACGCTTAATACACATTTGACGATACCCTAACGCACATCCCTCGCATAATAACAACACTTTTGAAATCATAGAAGGCTACTCTGCTAGCACATTCTCCTTATGTCCCAGACCTCGCATCATTCGCTTTCCATGTCTTTCGCAAATAGAAAAAAAAATCAAGTCTGTTGGTAGATATCAGTCGCCACAGCTTCATAGTTCTGTCGTTCACCAGAACCTTCGTAGTATACAAAATCAGCCTACCGTGACGATGTAAGAAATGGACCCATACTATAATCGTGCATTTCTAGCCATAGGAAGTACTCTTAGGTCATGCAAAGAAGAAATGCACGTCTCAGGCAGTTTTGAAAGTTACAAAGCAAAATACACAAAACAGAACACTTCACCTCACGTATATCTCATCTTTAGCTCTTGCTCATAAACAGTGGCTAGTTGCAACGGTAAAAAAGTATATATATATATATTGAATTTATCATGGTCAGCCCCGGCCAGAAAACTGAAAAAAGCGAAAAGAAGAAAATGTCTTTAAAACAATAACCTACCTAGCGTTTTAAGCGGCGCATTAAAACCACAATGCGTCAACGATACATGCAAATGACGTTAACGTTAATTACTGATCAATTAGCGAATCAGGAAATGCTTCACGTTTGTACTATGTTTTTCATGAATATGTACGAAATTAACATGTGCGTTTAACCAACGACAGTTATGATGTCATAGATCAGCTGTAACGCCTCATGACCTTTCGCGACGGTCCTGATTTTGATGTATATAAACGCGACGGAATTTCTGAAACTTTAGAAAGCAACGGAAGGGTGTAAGGGGAAACAGAAAATAGCTACTTTGAAACGTAAACAGCGTAAAAAAATTAAAACTAAAAAAAAAAAGGAAAAGAAGAAACACAATTATAGAATACTTACACCTGACACGTTCATAAAAGGTAAGTGAGTGATTACATTTTTAATTTCTCGTTTACGAATTATAATAGTACCATTTTATGAAGGTATATATTATAAAGGTTGTGTTTATAATGCGGGGAAGTATAAAGATAACAAAATGTAGAAAAGGTAGAATTTACTTAAAAAAAACAATGAAAATGATTTTAACACAAAGACAAATGCGCATATGACAGTATAAAACTGATGCAGCCTCTGCTGAAAATTCGGTAGATATCATGAAAGTTTTGATTTTAAAGGGAAACTCCCCATAACTGGTGACAAACTAAATACATAACTTCAAAAACATGAATGATCGAGTATTTGCATGTATCATATCTTTACCTGAAAGCTAAAGCTATACATTCCAGTCGGTATTGGTAAAATAAGCATTTAACAATATATTGCGGTACCGTTAACCGTTCAATACTCTATGTTAAGTTGTACAATAAAAGGATGGGTGCGATTTATTACAGAAGGCCTATATGATGATTATTTGTTCAAAAATGGGGCATTTTTCGATATAACAATGTTGTTCTTTAAAAATGTATTTATTTATTATTTTGCGTTCATTGAACATATAATTTATGTTTCGGGAAAATATTCTGCTAGATGTAGGGATAGCCCCTTTGATTAATTTGAAACACATTTATCGCTTTCATATTTTAGAATAACAGTTTCAATTTCTTTATATTTCAGCTTTGAAAGAAAATCAAGATGAAATTCTTTCTGCAAACACTGTTATGTTTCGTTTTCGTATCTGCAGTATTTGGGCAAGGTGAGTCAAAAGTTCTTAAACTTCTAGACTAGTAATGTCTTCAATCGGACAAAATTTTGACATTATTTGCAAACCAAAGATCGTCAACACTTTTGTCACAAACAGTCAAACTGACAATTTATACATACGTTTGCAATGTACTTATATCAATATCAAACGCAATTTACAGAAAAAAAGACTTCAGTAGATAATGCTTTATTCTTTGGAGGGAGATATATTTTTTTCTGAAATGATTTTTTTCAGCATTGTTTAGAAAAGGGGGAAATGAACAAAACATAACATTAAGACAAATAAAGAATAATTTAATGTAATATTGTTACACTATCATTTTAGCCATTTTATACATTCATAATTTGGTAAATTCACGTTGACCACTTTTCTATAAGAAATTATTCTGTTGGACGAAGACAGGGATTATAATTAAATTTTTTAAAAATGTTGCAGTATTATAGCAAGAAATATGTCATATTTTTCTGTCTGATAATTGTGTATGGAGCAAGCCAAAAGAAAAAAAATGCCGAAAGTTTTGTTCTTTTAAAACACTAAAATTGTTTATGACTTATCTCATTGTTTTCACAAAAATGTAAAGTGAACGGTTAAACAAAAAACGGTTGAAGGAAATTGTTTCTTTGAGACTTCATAAAACTTTTTTCTGACCACATCACAATTCAAACATGTTATCACTTAAAATGATAGATATATCTTACTCAATTTACCTGTTTCACTGAATCACAGGTTGCGTAAATCGTTACATGTATGCATATTAATTACAAAAATTTATTAGCATTTAACTAGTATTTCATAAAAAATAAGTTTTTATAAACTCGTATCGTTTGTTTTGTTTTGAAGGTTATAGCAGAAGAAGAAAACCTAGGCCTGTACATAGACCACATATGCCTATACAGAGACCATCGTTCCCATCTAATATCGGTGCCTTTGATTCCGCATTTGGCCAGTTCAGCGCCCTAGACAGTTTACGAAGGGGAGGTATGCCTGCAGAGATCAGAAGGATCATCGGTAGTACTGTCTCTGGAGAATCTCTTGTAGGGGGTATGGATGGTTTGCCAATTCATGGTGGTACATTGAACGATAACGGGCTCATTAACGGCTGGGGAGCACGTCCTCATCAACCGGCTAATCCTATGGCAAGCGGTAGGGAACTTGTCTTTGATCCGGTACTGAACAGATATATTGAAGTTAAAAAAGACAAGAGTATCGGACACAAGAAAGCTAAAGCATCACACAATGTTGTTAAAACTGGTGGAATCGTAACTGGTCATGTACCTGTAAGTCACAATAGTGTGAAAGCTGAACATAACATGGTCAAGGACGCAAACCATATCGCAAGAAAAACCATAGCAGGAGGTCCTGGTGTAAAATCGTCTTTGCAGCATGATTCAGCAAAATCTGTTGGAACGATTGCCGCTGGAAAACCCATAGTTAACCATGGAATTGTAAGACCTATTGGAACATTTAATGCTGGTCATGTTGGTGTTGATGATCACCGTGTAATTGGACATAACATACGCAAAGCAACAATGGGTTCAGACGCTACGCAAGGTCATGAGATCGCAAAGTCTTCCGGTTTTCCAGTAATTGGAGGGTTTTTAAATCCAGGTAGACCAGTAGGCGGTCAAGTTAATCACGATATTGTCAAATCAACAAGCTTTGGTGGAGTCGATCAATTCGGTGTTGACCCCTTTGGACAAGTAGCTAACGCTGGGATTGTACCTGACGCAGTCATAAATCACGGATTGGTCAAATCAGATAGACATGTAGGAATTTCTAAACTTGGCACAATTAATACAGGGCATGTCGGTTTCACTCCTCCTGAAGTTATCGCACACAACATCCAAACAGCAACCCTTGGTGAAGACGCTGTCGCTGGTCACAATATAGCTAGGAGTTCCGGTTTCCCATTAGCAGGTGTAGGTTTCATTGACCCTACCGGTCCAGTTGCTACTAAGATTAGTCATGAAATCACAAAAGCAACACACAGTGCTGTTGTTGATCCATTCAAGCCAGTAATTGGTCATGGTATTGCAGAGACATCAGGCGGAATCGGCTTATCACCTTTTGGCACCTTTGAAACTGCTTCAGATCCTGTTCACAGTGTCCACAAAGTAGGGAAAAGTGGACTAGCAAGTCAAGGTCTCGATCCACTGGCCGCCAAGCTTGGACATGGTATCGCAAAAAAAGCGGTCGGTGAAGCAGCCCAAGCAGTAAATATCGGCTCGAGAGGCGGTGTAGCTGCTCTCGATCCTATCGCTATCGCTGTCACTCATGATCTCGCGAGAGATTCCATTCATGTTGCAGGCAAGACGATGGATATTGCCTCTTCAGGTGTTGCCGGGGGAAGACACGTTGGCCCTGGAATGGACATATTCGGCCAAGGCTCTGGAATTGACATATTCGATCAAGTTCACCCACAACCAGTAAAGAAGGCCTATCCAAAAATCACTGGATACGGTCGCAGGCGAAGAAATTAAAGTGTAAGTACAAATGCCAAGTATTTTTAAAAATGTAATCAATATTTGAAAATAGAAATAAAAAGTTGCAGTTTTTAGTTCATTAATTTGTTATCTAAATCGATGAAAGTGTCGTTGAAAATCTTTTGTAACTAATTTCCAGGTATAAAATGCAAGAAATGTGAAGCAAAACTGTGCAAAAATATTTGTTTCCGATAGTTAATACAACAGAAATCCAATCTTTTATTTGTCTGTCTTCTTTTCTTCAGGACCCCTCTACGTGTTGTTACAGTGCAATATCTTCTGCCGCCCTTGTGAAGGAGGCATCTGCGAATCCAACGTCAATGTAACATTGTGATGTGTGACATCGTTATTATTATTTATACTATGTTATGATTTATAACAGAAATTAAAAATAAAAACAGCAAACATTAACTGAAAATTGCCTTATTTGCTCAATTTAAACCTGTCAAGAGCGTTAAACGGAATATGTATACTAGAAATAAAAAAAGTCATTTCAAACGATCTCGACTACATTATTAGACCCAGGAGATATAAAGGCCTCCGAGATGTTACATGATCACACTTTTGTTTTAAATTTCGTTTTTCAATCAGATAGCACCTGACAAAAATGAGAATTTCATTCAGCAAAATCTTTAAACAGTTTCTTTTTTAAGAAAATATGTAATCATATACATATTTGGAAAGTTCTTTTCAATCTCTAAACAAATCAAACAAAGACAATGGTGGTGTTCATGATCAAAGAGAAAAAAGTCGCAACATGTAATACAAATTCTTACCTCTCCTTCGTATTAATAATGCTTTCAGCTAGGAATTACCACCCATACACAAATAATTCATTGCATTTACCCATTATTCCATGCATAAGGGAACAGTAACACAGGATCTTAAAAACATTATTTGTTAAAATTTTAGGGTCACTAATGAATGGTTAGGGGGTAGTCCTTCTATCACAGAACATGTAAAACATAAATATCAGAAATATGTATCACGATTCCCTCTATCAGGGGAGAAGTGTAAAATGCAATAAAAAGTGTTGCTATATAGGTTGCTACACTTATGTGGGAATTGTGTAAAAACTGCAACACATGTTTGCATAGCTGCCAGCCTCGTTTAGAATAAATGATAGGTAAGATATTTTATTATGTTTATTGTCCAACTTCTTTTTTATAATCGTAAACACTATCAATTGATTTGTTTTATTTGTTTAGTGTTTGAAAAGACCTTTCCAAAATGTATAGGTGTATATACTTCCTACATAAAATAAAAGATGAAAACGTTTGAAAAATTTGGCGAATGAAATTCTAGCTTTTCTCAGGCACTACCTTAAAGTGACATTATGCTCATTTTGTTTTCAAGTAAAAATCCAGCTGAAATAGGTGTGTGTGAAAAGGGTAGAGGAAATAATAGCTTTTAACCCAATACCTCAAACTCTTCCTGCTACCAGTACGAAATAATAACTTTCCAAATATTACTTTTCCTATTTTGACTGGGAGAGTCAATTAAAAAAATACTGCACTGAGATTATTCCCTTCCACTGCCGAAATCTCAGGAACAACACAAGGGAGATCACTACGAAGAAAGGAACTCTTATTTTATTAGTCCAATTTTTTTATTTCTAATGCACCAACTTCAAATACTAATGCGGCATTATCATCAGTTTAACACATTTAAATGCACAGCAACCGGAAATTGCTTTTATAAAATTATCACCAAAATACGCTATGTGCAGTAAGATGTCACTTTAATATAAGCTATTTCAATTTTGACAATACTGTGGTTCGATCATAAATTGACTGGATAGCAAACGCTGTAGATCAGGCTCAAAATGTACGGATGTGGGCTTATCATAGTATGCACTAGTAGCACAGGCAGAGTAACTTGGTACTTGCTTGCAGGGACAGAGGATATCTCTTAAATGTCTTAAGCTCAATAGAATCTTTTTTATCATGCATTGCGACTATCCCTGTGTCAGGTTAAAGATTCTTTGTGGTTTTTGACACTGTGTACATTAATTAGTTCGTCATTTTCTCTGTCATCTACGAATACTGGCCATGTGCCGTTACCATGCAGAAAGCCAGTACAACTGTGTGACCTGTAGTGATGACGAGCTGGGACTGCTCAAACTGGAATGCGGACACGACCTTAGATCACACAAAATAATGAGTTAGAAGCAGACTGACGTTCGAACTATTTTTATTCACGTGTTGTTTTTCTTTTATTAACTACTTTTCCAAAAAGCGCCAAGTTACATTATGAAATGAAGACATGCAAGTTTGTCGTACACCTGTGGGTTCTGCGACATTGGATTTTTAGTACCAGCATACTTCCTTCCTTAAATAGTGTTCAGTGAATCCGACCCTTAAGTGTACTGGAAAACAACGAATGTAAATAGCACGTGTAAGGTACGACTCATTCAGTGTTGATGTCTATCTTTGGTTATTGGTTTTATTACACGACATGCAGTATGCTGCGGCGAAGTATAATATATCAGTTTGTCACATTGATCTAAATAAAAGAGGAAACCAATAATGTAACATTATTATGCAACTTAATAGTTGCAGATTCATAGTTGAAGCCTGACTTGACCAGAGATAGACACTTAAATCATGTTTTAATAAACAATTTTTACTAGAACTGGGTCAAGCACAATATGCAAAATTATAGTGAAAATGGTGACGGTGGTCAGTAAATTGTTGATAGCAATACATATGCGATAACACACCTTACAAAAAAATCGTTATTTTGTGCTACTAGCAAATTGAATAACAGGTGGATATTAAAGTAAACTCCCTAAAAATTGCAACGCTTAATACCAAACTAATTGCTTTAAACAAGAAAATATATTATCTCTACATCTATATATTTATATCTATTTGTTCTATGGCTGCTGCATATATCTATGTTTAAAGGGAAAACAGTGTATTTTGTAATTTGCACTGTGTATGGGACCGGGGCTTAACTGCGATCTATCTACAATAGATATTATGATATATATACAATAGACCACAGTTAAATTAGCGCGACAGAGCAAATGTGCAATAATACAAATTAGAAAGAGTACTGTTGAATCGAATAATTACGTCATTTCTCGGAGACTGTGCCTCCTCGAAATAACGTTATTAATCTCGAGTACTCGATCTGTTATCATGAGGTGGAACTCAGTGTAGATTCTGATTTACTTGGAGTGAGATTTTTAAAGTCTGATCATATGAATGGCGAATACAAAGTGATGCTTTTACATTCATCTCCACACTTTCACATTGTAAGCAGTATTAATTATTTCTGCAAAATAACTATATACGCTATTTTCGGCTTAGGTTTTAGGTTTTTAAACTCCAACCGTTTTTTTCAAGTTTGTATTGGAATAATAAGTCTCGAAACAAAACCTTTGAAAAACAACTTTTTAACCCACTCGTAAGGCGAATTATTGCATTTTATGTGTTTCTTTCTCCATAAGGTGGTGCAACATTTCCCTTAGTGGGTGGGGTGCATGTTTTTTTCATTTCAGTGAGAAATACTCACTGCATACTCACTGAAACATTCTCACTGAGTAGTACTCACTGAACTTTACTCAACGTGAGAATTATTTATCCGAACAAAACTCACTGTGAGTAGTACTCACTGATAATTCCAAGTGAGTGGCGCTCACTGTAAATGGTGCTTATTAAAAAGTATTCACTGAACAATTTCCATGGTGAGTAATATTCATTATACAATACTCGGTGAGTAAAATTCACTGAACAATGCTCATTGAAAGAAGTGTTCACGGAACTATGTTCATCGTCAGTTATATCCACTGAACAATGCTCATTGAAAGAAGTGTTCACGGAACTATGTACATCGTCAGTTATATCCACTGAACAATGCTCATTGAAGGAAGTGTTCACGGAACCATGTTCATTGTTAGTTATATCCACTGAACAATGCTCATTGAAAGAAGAGTTCACGGAACTTTGTATATCGTCAGTAATATCCACTGCACAATGCTCATTGAAAGAAGAGTTCACGGAACTGTGTATATCGTCAGTTATATCCACTGAACAATGCTCATTGAAAGAAGAGTTCACGGAACTGTGTATATCGTCAGTTATATCCACTGAACAATGCTCATTGAGAGAAGTGTTCACGGAACTATGTATATCGTCAGTTATATCCACTGAACAATGCTCATTGAGAGAAGTGTTCACGGAACTGTGTATATCGTCAGTTATATCCACTGAACAATGCTCATTGAGAGAAGTGTTCACGGAACTGTGTATATCGTCAGTTATATCCACTGAACAATGCTCATTGAGAGAAGTGTTCACGGAACTATGTATATCGTCAGTTATATCCACTGAACAATGCTCATTGAGAGAAGTGTTCACGGAACTATGTACATCGTCAGTTATATCCACTGAACAATGCTCATTGAAAGAAGTGTTCACGGAACTATGTATATCGTCAGTTATATCCACTGAACAATGATTACTATGAGAAGTAATCAGTGAACGAAGCTCACTGAGTAGTATAACATTTTACAACTAACCCATTCGTAGTCTTATTTTGGTTACATTTGCTAGTTTTGTTTAATGTTTGTACAATGTTTACGATTTTACCATTTTGTTTTTGTCTTTTACTATGCCGGTCTGAATATGTGGTCTGAATTCGTACAAGAAGTTTTGTTGCAGGACTTCATTATCCAGTGTTGAAAATGGAAAATCTACTTTAGACTTACAGTTTGCCCTACTTTCCAATCCAATCAAATGCCCCTATTTCATTCAAAAAAGCTAATTGTATTCTCCATATTGACTCAATATCTCCAATATGAAAATAATTATTTCACTTATTTTTCCAATAAGTGAGACTGTGACATCACAGAGCTAAGCTCCGCCCTTAATCTCTATATATTTCAATACAAATATTGTCTGTCGATGGGAAAACTGTAAGCCGGTTATAGGTCCATATTACAGGAATAAACGAACTTATTGCATCGGTTCGCTAGCGCTCCCTCGCAATAAATTTGTTTATTCCTGTAATATAGACCTATAACCTATACTTATATCGAATTATATCTGTGTATGTAATTACTGAGAGAGATTTTGCATGAACGCAAACTATCTTTAGAACCATGAAATATATATTTCTGTAAAATAATTCTTACGTCATCGACTATACTTAGACGTCGGAAGTCATAACCTTGGTCTTCATGGAAATATTTGTTCCTGCAAGGGGAGTGCATGTAAATAAATCAGGAAAAGAAGAAAATCATGTTTCACCATCTTTGCCTTTCTTTGGTTACATATATAATATAACTTGTCCGCCAGTCGAGTTAGCTTTTATTAGCATGCTCCGGGTTCGTTTACGGCAGTGTTGGGCTTTATTCTTTTTTCATAGCTTATGTTTCATCAATATATCGCAATACATATTGCAATATGGGTTGGCTGTATTGCACTATATCGTAATATGAGCTTGATGTATCGCTCAGCCGTATACCTATACCCCTATTTGATTGGTCAAACATTAGGTCAAACCCTAGCTTATTCAGCTAATGCCGAAAAAGAATGAACAACACGATTGATTTCCAAAATTAGATATACATAATAACACGTGCCAAAAAAATGAAAGAGAGTTTAATAAGGCTTCTAATTGAATACTTTACCTAGCATAAGAATCTGAATGAAAAGTATGAACAGAGGATAAAGTTTCACACTGAGGAAACATATGAACAGCGAATATAGAAAAAATATATGTAATATTCTAAATACTCAGTGATTTAAGTATTCACTTCATTCAATTCTGTGCATCTAGCACGGTATCGTTTTGATTTCGAGTTTTTTTAATGTTAATACAATGTACTATATACAACGTGAATATGACGAGTGGCCCAAAGAAAGAAGACTCTAATGAGAATAAATTCGCAGCATTACACGCTGGATAGTTTTTAGTGATCATACAAATGTATTTCACTATAACATTCTAGACACTCGGTGATTCTTATGTATTATGCAACAATATTGAACTGGCACTCATGAATATTTCGTACGTGGTCGGTAATCTTCGGATAAAAATATAACAAGCGATTGATATAAAATATCAATTTCGTACTGTACCAGATATAGCATTCCGCACTGGTGTAGTGGATTAGGCATTTGGCTACCAATCCAACGTATGCAGGTTCGAGTCTTGCTTGATTTTTTGTTTTACTTTTTTTAATCGTTTCGTTGCATTAAATGTATTTACTATTGTCTTTGTTCAGCACGGGGTTTCAAGAGTTTTAATGATTATTTGAGCATTCTTTCTCCGTCGTCCTGCATACATTTGTATATAGAACTGAAAATGTCGACAAGCAAATCATCTTGAAAAAACATATTCGCTCTAAAGATAAGATTGCCTCGGCTAATATATCGAAGGATTTCGAAGATAACATAGGGACAGATGGAAAAACATTCATTCAACGGACGATGTAATTTTATGTAATTCCAGAAATGCCATGAATATCAATAGTAAGTATTAATACATAAAAATAAAAACACAGAAAACAAAGCAAAGTTAATCAACAATCATAGAATATATAAAAGCGAAAATGGTGCATAAGACAGTGTCAAAAATTAAATAAATATAGCCATACTCTTACAAAAGTTAAAATTATATGTGCAGGATTCGAACCCATGGAACCTTGCATACAAGTTAGGGATCTTACCACTACGCCACTGTCTCTGTGGTCTGAACTTTAGTCGGTGAAATGTATTTGTTCGATATGATAATCAATTGGAACAACGAAAACACACCCGAACGTAACCGAAGATATTGTCGAAGATTAATGAGTGCCAGGTAAATATTGTCGCACAATACACCGTACTCAGCCGACACTCCATTATTTTTGTGTGTAAATATTATACAGAAAAGAAACGTAACTGTAAAACATCACGAACAAAGGAAAGACTGTGTTATCTACCTTCATCTAATATATGACTTAGCAATTAATAGTTTATCACAAAAAGTTTAAAAATTGAGAAAAAACATAAGGTATAACATATATAACAGGTATAAATAAAACATGATATTGGAATACATTATTGCCAAAACAATCTAACGAAAACGCTGTAGTTCTACCAAATTATCGACCACATGCGCTGCTTCTGATAAAGTAAAATTTTATTAAAAACTTTTTTAACATTATCTGTTTTAGATAATCTATGTAATTTAGGACAAACAGACATACAGACCTTTCCAGAAATCAAAAATAACGGACACAACTTTTTTCAATGTACACAAACGTTTAACTCATTAGTAATAAAAAGTCTACTTATAATACTTTTTAAATGATTAATTACAATTAGAGTTTCTTTGACCCGGACAAAATTCGTACAGAAATGTTTTTTTTTTTTGCATCCTGCTCTGTCACGAATCATAACGTTCCCGAAACTTTCAAGTTCGAAAAATGTTTTTGGGGAATTTTTCTGCTTTTTATGTTATTTCATTGTGAATTTCTGGAATACTCACAGAATTCTGTAACCATTCAATCGATTTTCAAATTATTTAACAGGTATGTCCATCATTGTTAGATAGAATAATTCGCCTAGTACCTAATCTTTAAATCCAAGGTCAAGGTCAAATGTAGAGATCAAAGGTTAGAACGAGAACATGTTTTGTTCATTAGCAGTCATATACAAAAAAAGAGTTTAATTTCCAAACAACATAAATGTCCACCATTACAATGTTATGGGATGCATATAAGAATCCGGTCCCTAGATTCAGGGTCAATGTCAAAGATGGTAAATGGGAGGAATCTCAATCAAAGACCATATCTTTAGGTCAGCATTTTGATTTAAAATTGTTGTATTTACACAGAAAACAATGTAATTACATCCATTAGAATAATAATGTGATTAACTACCACTGTAATTCATAGACACATTTGTCCATAAAAAGTATACACTCATTTGAAACAAAAGTGTGGTGGGATAAACAAAATGACTCTTAAACATAAAAGTCCGTTGCTTCTGTGGTCTGTACATCACACCACAAAGAATAGGTGTACTCATGGGAAATAAGATGTCAATCCATGTGGCCTCCAGTTCCATGTTGTCAATGTCATCCAGTGGTTTAAGAGCTAAATCGCTCCACACAGACACATACTTAGATGCAATATGGCAAGACGCATTTCCAGAAAACTTAACACAACACAAAGTTGGAACACAATTACTTCTTGCAATAATTTGCGAATGTACCATATTTTGGCACTACTATCGGCAATAAAAAATTATTAAAAACATGTTTTGCAAATACATACTACATGTACATATAAATTATGTGCCATTGTAAACTTCAATGGCTGTTACATTATATTTACTGAAACTAAATGAATGAAGTTGTATAATTATGCCGTATATTATTTTATAATGGGATGGAAAAAGACTAGGAAAAAGACAGAATTCCAAATAAGGAATAATAATAGCCTACCAAAATCATGTAAGGTTTAGGTCACTTCTCAAGTCAGAAAACAACTGTATGATTATAAAGCTACCTACATTTATTAAGAAGCATTCAAAATAAGAATCCCGTAAAGAAAATATTCGTATGTAATCTGTCTATGCTTTATACGAAGAAATTATGACAGATACTGTTAGTAAATTAATTTATGTTTATGTCAACAATGATGTGCTTATACAGAAATGTTTCGTATGTTTTCAGTGTACAAGTATGTAGCATGTATTAAGGTGTTGTAATTATTTTGTTCGTGCCCAAAAAATGGGGATTGTTACCAAATTCTCTTTGATGTCATTCATTCTGTGTTGGTTTCTTGTGACTAGTTTTGGCTTCTGTAGCTTAAAAGAACAATAGAGAGATGAAATTAACAGCCACACGCTGTCAGTACGTCCGTTGCCAAAGTCATTTAAATAATGAGTTGCAATAAATATATTTTTGTTATTGTTGTTCCTCTATGCATGAAGTTGTGCCAGAAAGCGTCTCTATTTACAGTATCAACGGCTTTCTCGAAGTCAACAAAACAGCAGCATAGATATACTTTATTTGAAATCATTCTTATAATACTATCTAAAATCAAGGCAGGGTCAACAGTGTTCCTAGTGTTTCTAAACCCCAACTGTAGATCGTTGAAAGCATGGGTTTATACACATATAATCTGCTCGACATGGAGGTGGTGGTACCCAACTATAACGGACTATGAATAAATGGTGTCACACACAAGGGGTTTCAACATTTGTATTCCTATACGTGCCTTTGAACATGTTTAGTACTTTCACTATTTGAAATATGTCTCAGGTGACTATGAAATTATAAAAAACCTTTTACAGTTTTATTCCTTTCTTAAAATGTTAATGCTATTCAGTATTGCAAAAGAGATTATTGTCATACAGAGCATATAACAGTGACATAAAGTGTGATTTTTTTTCAAATTTTTAAAGTTCACATACGTAAATTGTTAGTGAGGTTTTGCTGTCTAATTTATACCTTTATGCACCAAGATATGCTTGTGTTAAGTAGGTCACTACAAATGGGGACTGTTCTGTAGGCTACGGTATACGTATAGCGATTCTTTGGCATGGTCAGTCTTGGTAACAAATATGAACGTCTCCTAGAGATTATATCCTACATTCGACGGTTAAACGAAATATAGTCGTAGGTCCTTTATTTCATATCAATTACGACTTTTTTTGTGTTAAACCATCAATTATGGTAGCTGGTAAAATACTGTTTTCAGTACGGCTTTGACTCACTGGCAAGAAAATAAGATGTGATGTTTTTATTTGTTATGTAGATCTATTAATAACCTATGGTGGTTGACAAATAGCGAAATGTTGCGGTTTGTTATTGTCTGTCACAGAATAAAACCCACTCTCCCATAATTTTGTCTTGGATTTCGTGAGATCTTTTTTATAGCCAAATAAGGACTCGAAAATTAGTCATTTGTACTAATTTTGAATAGTCGTGCATTTAACGTTATAAAACGTGATTTGTCAAACAAGTACTAACTTGATGATATTTTGCGAAAATACGTGACATTTTTATTTCCTACCTTTAATGGATTCAAAACCACAATTGTCTGTATTTGACTTGATTACAAACAAAATATTTTTATTTATTTCTTGTGCTCATTTATATTCATAAAACGACAGTTGTTTTAATTATTTTGTTATTTCGAAGTTTTTATTAACAACATTTGCATTTATTAATTTAGTAAAATAATCAAGATTTGATACACAACATTTCTCTGTACGATCACATAGACAGTTTTAAGTATCATGGTTTAAATGGAGGTGGTAATTATCAAAAAAAATATTAACATAATCTAATACATAATATGTGCAAATGCAATCTTATTTAAAAAAAAAACAAACAAAGAAAACATTGAACAGGTGTTTATGCTTAAACAGTTGGTTCTGAAGCCTGGAAACCCACTAAAGATTTAATCTCGTCTGATTTTATACTACATTGTATGTGTTTTATTTATCAATGTTAGACTTTCGATAGAACTTAATACTAAAATGTGCCTACACTATCAAATGAAATGAAATTCTAAAAGTTGTTTCTGCTTATTCAGTTATTAAACTGTAGATATAGAACGCTTTTGTCTGAGAAGTTGGTTAAAAGGCAGACACATGAGTTGGTATATACTTAACTATAAAGTCAAGGACACATAACTCTGCTCTTACCGAGTTAACCATAATTAACCGTTTACCGCTAAATTTCTAAAATGAACTTGCCCAGCTTTCAATTTGGACAGTTCCATTGATTGTTCGAATGGCTACTCACTGAAAAACTTACAGACTTTATGGCAAACAGTGCATATCATGGCCAGACTGCTCGGATGTCTCACAGTGTCACTGGTCGCAAAAGGCAGCTATCAGTGTAATGGTCATCTTATATGATGTGAAACATCAAACTCGTGACACGACTTAAGGTCAAATAATAGTAGAAGACAGAGACAAAAATATAGTCTTGTTGACAGACCTATGGAACTAGTTGGACCTGCTTTAAATATACAATGACCTGTAAGGTCCTTTTGCTGTAACTGATACTCCTTTATAGGAGCGACTCAAGGATTTCTCCTCAGGTGAAACTGTCAAGACCCCTGTAAGACACAGGTTGAAAAGACAGATGCAGGTTGAAGAGACAGATGCAGGAACAAGGGAAGCAGGGCTTGTTATAGATATTTATGTGTATGTTTACTTGAATTGTGATTTAAATGTACGTTATTCTCTAAATGCAATAAAGCACAATAAAACACAAATTATTACAAAAACCTGATATTATGAAAAAACATCATGTTGTTTGTACTTGTAAACTTAATTGATATGCAATGTTGGAATATGAAAATGATAAAATATCTGTCACGTTGTATATAGTGAAAACAGAACATTTGTTATGCATATCTCATTTATCAACATGTCTTACGTTTAGTAACATCGTCAAGGCCGTAGTAATATATCTTATGTTATGTTATAAACTTATTAAAGGTCCTTAACTCTCGGACCATGCTAGATACCAAGTTTATTAGTCTTTGAAGCTGTTCAGATGTTTTTCTTTTTGTTTGTTAGGTCACCTGAACGCAAAGTATTTACAGTGAGCTTTTAGGATCGGTGGATATCCGGCTTTGTCGCCGTACACTGTATTTAGAGGTTATAACTTTTATAAATTATAAACTTTTATAAAACTTTGCTACACTGATTGTTTTCATAAAATCTCGAACAAGTTCCAAAGTTGGTCTGGGATCAAAATCTACGCCATTAGGTACAATAACAGAAAACCCTTGTGTTCACACTGGATGTCACAGTGTTGGCCTTATCTTTATAAAGACGTGCTCTGATTGTTTGTATCAATCGGTCAAGTTTGAAATTTGGTCAAATATTAGGTCAGTAGATCAAATGATACAAAACAAACTTTTCTACTAACTAGAGGAGACAATATCCACTTGATCTTCATAAACTAAATGAATGAAGTAGTATAATTATGCCGTATATTATTTTATAATGGGATGGAAAAAGACTAGGAAAAAGACAGAATTCCAAATAAGGAATAATAATAGCCTACCAAAATCATGTAAGTTTTAGGTCACTTCTCAAGTCAGAAAACTACTGTATGATTATAAAGCTACCTACATTTATTAAGAAGCATTCAAAATAAGAATCCCGTAAAGAAAATATTCGTATGTAATCTGTCTAAGCTTTATACGAAGAAATTATGACAGATAATGTTAGTAAATTAATTTATTTTGATGTCAACAATGATGTGCTTATACAGAAATGTTTCGTATGTTTTTAGTGTACAAGTATGTAGCATGCATTGAGGTGTTGTAATTATTTTGTTCGTGCCCAAAAAATGGGGATTGTTACCAAATTCTCTTTGATGTCATTCATTCTGTGTTGGTTTCTTGTGACTAATTTTGGCTTCTGTAGCTTAAAAGAACAATAGAGAGATGAAATTAACAGCCACGCGCTGTCAGTACGTCCGTTGCCAAAGTCATTTAAATAATGAGTTGCAATAAATATATTTTTGTTATTGTTGTTCCTCTATGCATGAAGTTGTGCCAGAGAGCGTCTCTATTTACAGTATCAACGGCTTTCTCGAAGTCAACAAAACAGCAGCATAGATATACTTTATTTGAAATCATTTTTATAATACTATCTAAAATCAAGGCAGGGTCAACAGTGTTCCTAGTGTTTCTAAACCCCAACTGTAGATCGTTGAAAGCATGGGTTTATACACATATAATCTGCTCGACATGGAGGTTGTGGTACCCAACTATAACGGACTATGAATAAATGGTGTCACACACAAGGGGTTTCAACATTTGTATTCCTATACGTGCCTTTGAACATGTTTAGTACTTTCACTATTTGAAATATGTCTCAGGTGACTATGAAATTATAAAAAAACCTTTTACAGTTTTATTCCTTTCTTAAAATGTTAATGCTATTCAGTATTGCAAAAGAGATTATTGTCATACAGAGCATATAACAGTGACATAAAGTGTGATTTTTTTTCAAATTTTTAAAGTTCACATACGTAAATTGTTAGTGAGGTTTTGCTGTCTAATTTATACCTTTATGCACCAAGATATGCTTGTGTTAAGTAGGTCACTACAAATGGGGACTGTTCTGTAGGCTACGGTATACGTATAGCGATTCTTTGGCATGGTCAGTCTTGGTAACAAATATGAACGTCTCCTAGAGATTGTATCCTACATTCGACGGTTAAACGAAATATAGTCGTAGGTCCTTTATTTCATATCAATTACGACTTTTTTTGTGTTAAACCATCAATTATGGTAGCTGGTAAAATACTGTTTTCAGTACGGCTTTGACTCACTGGCAAGAAAATATGATGTGATGTTTTTATTTGTAATATAGATCTATTAATAACCTATGGTGGTTGACAAGTAGCGAAATGTTGCGGTTTGTTATTGTCTGTCACAGAATAAAACCCACTCTCCCATAATTTGTCTCGGATTTCGTGAGATCTTTATTATAGCCAAATAAGGACTCAAAAATTAGTCATTTGTACTAATTTTGAATAGTCGTGCATTTAACGTTATAAAACGTAATTTGTCAAACAAGTACTAACTTGATGATATTTTGCGAAAATACGTGACATTTTTATTTCCTACTTTTAATGGATTCAAAACCACAATTGTCTGTATTTGACTTGATTACAAACAAAATATTTTATTTATTTCTTGTGCTCATTTATATTCATAAAACGACAGTTGTTTTATTTATTTTGTTATTTCGAAGTTTTTATCAACAGCATTTGCATTTATTAATTTAGTAAAATGATCAAGATTTGAGACACAACATTTCTCTGTATGATCACATAGACAGTTTTAAGTATCATGGTTTAAATGGAGGGGGTAATTATAAAAAAAAATATGAACATGATCTAATACATAATATGTGCAAATGCACTCTTATTTAAAAAAAAACAAACAAAGAAAACATTGAACAGGTGTTTATACTTAAACAGTTGGTTCTGAAGCCTGGCAACCCACTAAAGATTTAATCTCGTCTGATTTTATACTACATTGTATGTGTTTTATTTATCAATGTTAGACTTTCGATAGAACTTAATACTAAAATGTGCCTACACTATCAAATGAAATGAAATTCTAAAAGTTGTTTCTGCTTATTCAGTTATTAAACTGTAGATATAGAACGCTTTTGTCTGAGAAGTTGGTTAAAAGGCAGACACATGAGTTGGTATATACTTAACTATAAAGTCAAGGACACATAACTCTGCTCTTACCGAGTTAACCATAATTAACCCTTTACCGCTAAATTTCTAAAATGAACTTGCCCAGCTTTCAATTTGGACAGTTCCATTGATTGTTCGCTTCACTGAAAAACTTACAGACTTTATGGCAAACAGTGCAGATCATGGCCAGACTTCGCGGATGT